>PVHY01005537.1:33967-70918 GCA_004024945.1 Uropsilus gracilis
TTTTTTTTTTTATTTTGTGGCAGCTATGTACTTAAAGTTTGGCTCTGTGATGTAACATTTGCAAATGCATTATGATAATTTTCAAGGAAATAGAAATATAATATCTTGAAAAGGAGGCAGGTATTTTCTTTTTACCCAAAGACACCATTTTTGCCTGTGAGATACTACAATTTACCATTTTACTTAGATTCATTTTGTGGTATTTATATCCTTTAGATATATTTATTTTTGAACTTGTTAAAAAATTCATTTTGTAAAGTTTAAAGATCTTGTTGGCTTTATTCAACAATTCATGATTCTAGCAGATGCAGACAGCCCTAAGGGAGTATACAAAATAAAAGACATTTTTGCCAGAAAAGGGTATGAAGAAAAAAGTCATACTAAGCAAACTACAAGTTGGTTATTGCTAGATCATTCTTCTTTTGCAAATGGTAGTGATGTTTCAGGCAGATTATCAAAGTAATGCTGATTGAGTAATTGCTGATGATTGGTTGAAGATTTCATTTCTGGGAGAGTCAATGCTTTATTGACATCTTGGTTTGGTGGTGTGGAGTGCAGCCTATGTGGCTCCATTTGGGTTATGTTAGTTTTTTATAACAATTTCCCCCTTTGATTCAGATTCAACATAACTAAGAGATTGGAATTTTAGGTTTTGACATTACTTCCAGCTACTTCTCAGATTTCTTGGGATTTGTCTGGTTTTGATTTCTATTTTAAGGGATTTTTCTTCTTTATTTTTGTGTGGTATCACAGATCATGTGTTCTAAAAATACTTAGCACATGACTTGTTTGGTGATGCTTCCCCCAAGTTATTAACATATTAAACAAATTTGATTAGTTTAATTGAGATTAATACAGAGTGATTTTCTTTAAAATTTGCCAGGGATCAATTGAAGATAAAATGACCCCCAATTTAGAGTTAGGATATTTTCAAAATACCAAATGTTTGAGCATCTGACTAAATAAGAAATTTGCATAATTATGAACAAACACTAGCCCTTCAAATATTGAGAAAATTGGGCCTTCTCAAGTAATCAAAAAGACAGTAGGAAGCACAATAAATTATTTTGACAAAGCACAGAATCTTTGCTGTTCAGGCAGATTGCTTAAAAGGTAAAGGAGATTCACAAAGTATTATCAAAAAGAGCGGGATAATTCAAAATATCATTATCCCTTTATCAGAGAGAAATCCAACATTTCATTTTATACCAGTGTATGTTTGTAGTAAAATTAATTAATTAATTCACTAAATACTACTTGACCACATTAAAATAAAATTTTTCCCTAAGATTTCTTTTCCATAAACCTCCTCTATTTATATCCCATTTACAGTTTGCCTTCTAGTCATGCACCATATAATATTTTAGTCATCAATCAAATGCATATGCTACCATATTCCCCAAATTCCTATTGCCTAGTGACATAGTGAACATTATTACACTCAAGAACTTTTTATTGCTGCAGCCTCATCTCATGTTTATCATACACCTTGTGCTTGATCTAGTCTCACATTAATTGTAGCTCCCTAACAAACAAAATCTATTGCTTGTATTATCAGAAAGAGATCAAATTAAGTGATCTTACAACAGTCTTAAATAATTAAGGAACTTGAAAGTAGATAATCAGTAATGACTACTGTTTTTCAGGCAGGCATATCCCATTCTAACATAGCTACAAGCTTAAAGGACAAAAACAAAGTGACAGAAACTGTTAAAGGATTCACTTATTGAATGAATCAAAATCTGGTAAAGGCCTCACTTATTGAAAGAATCAAACAAAATTTAATAAGCACCTATCTTAGACTTGTAGAAATGTGAATGATCTGGATTGAAAAGCAGACTTAGTAGTGTATCCATCTCAGTTCCATGAGGAACAATCACAACGAAAACAAAAGGTTTTTGTTGTTGTCGTTTTGTTTTTAATGTTGAAAGAAAGTCTAGATCATACAATTTATTGAATTTGCTTCTAGGTCTGGGTGACATAAACAGTTCAAGAATCATTATTCATTACATAATGTGAAGGTATGGAATGACTCTGAGTGCTGATGTAAAGAATTTTGAAAATCTAGCCAAGCACGGTGGCGCATGTCTGTAAGCGACAGGTTATAGAGTAGCGGCTGGCTCTGGGGATCGCGGTTCAAGTCCCCCTCAGGGCAACATAGCAAGACCTAGTTCAAAAAAATAACTGAGCATCGTGGCGCGCACCTGTAATCTTAGTTACCTGGGAAGCTGAGACTGGGGTTTGCTTGAGTCCGAGGTACTGCAGGCAACGTGAGCCTGCGGTTCCACGGGCAAAAATAGTGTGACCTAGTCTCAAAAAAAATTCTGAAAATCTTTGGAAATTCTGCATAGGTTAATTTTAGAGGGAATAACTTGGCAGAGCAAATCTGCAATACGCATAAAATCTCCTACAAACTGAAGTCTGAAAGAACTTTCATCCATCAGGAGGCCAAATGGAGATTTTGAAAGCTTTTAAGGACTGCATAACATTCTTGCTTGGAAGTAATATTGCAAAATACAAGTTAAAACTCTTTGTGATCTGGCAAAGTGAGAGCTTCAAGCATGTGAATAAGCATCCATTACCAGTATTCTACAGAGACAGGAAATCAGGCACAAACCAGATCCTCTTCCAAATATGTTTTCCTGAATTGCTCTGCCAGCAAAATGGAATGATACTGTTTGGAGAACAACAATTCTTTCAAGTTTGTATTGGTTGTTGATAATGCACCCAATATTCCTCTGTTACTGGTCATCTCATTCCATTTCCAAGGTAGTTATTCTCCCTTGAAGCACCATCGCTTAACATTCAACAAAAGGATCTAGTACTTAAAGCAGTTTTCCAAGCCTGTGACCTAAAGAGGTCCTTTGCCCAGTCCATGGCTGCAATTGAAGTAGATACTACTGATGAGTTATGGAAGAATCGCAGCACTTGTAAGAGGATCAAGAACTTGCTTGTCAACAGGTATTTTCCAGCATCTGGAAAAAGACATTCAAGAGGTTTGTCTATGATTTTAGATAATCTGAAAAGGATGAAAGGAGTTGTGAAAATCAACAAGCTATAGTTATGAAGGCAAGTAGCTTTAATATGAGTGTGGGTGAGAATGGCAATGAAGAACCACTGCAGGTAGTTCCTTAGGAATTGACCAAAAGTGAGGTATAGGATATGAAATAGGAGCACATAGTTGAAGGAAATGCAAGAGAAGACTGCAGAGAAAGAAAATACACTGTGAAAAGCTTAGCAAAAGATTTTGTGACTTCAACTCCAAGTTAGTTTGAAAACATGCACCCCAAGATAGAAATGTTTTTATTGATAATCAAGAATTTTTGTTTGCATTGTTTGCATATAAGCAAATGTGTAGTGAATAAAAAAAGAAAAAGGAAGGAAGGAAGGAAGGAAGGAAGGAAGGAAGGAAGGAAGGAAGGAAGGAAGGAAGGAAGGAAGGAAGGAAGGAAGGAAGGAAGGAAGGAAGGAAGGAAGGAAGGAAAACAAAGGAGGAAGAGAAGGAGTGAGGTATGAAGAGAGGGAGGAAGGGAGGGAGAGAGGGAGGGAGGAAGGGAGGGAGAGAGGGAAGGAAGGAGGGAGGGAAGCAAACATAAAGGATGTATTACTGAAGAACAACACTCTTCAAAAGGAACTCATGAGAATTCTACAAATGTGTTGCAGAAAAAGACATTGCTATCAAAGGAGAGGACAATTCTATATTAGTTCTTGTACCTAAAATCCAGGTGACACAAGATGAGAGTGTATGAAATAATAATATGTATTTCATATTATTCAATCTCATTCATTCACTCTCTTTGTGTTCATGTATTTTTAACAATAAAATTTTTAAAATTAAAACCAATAAAATTTAAAAAATGGAAAAGACCACTTTCTATATAAGGATATACTTTATCTATCCATATCTAAATTATTATGGCTAAGGATATAAAAACATTTTGATTAGCTGTATAATATGTTTGTACTTAAACTAAGTGATTGCAAAAGTCCAACATTTATAAATTTCTAGCTTTTCAAAATAACGTACTTAGAGTATGTTAAGATTAATGCATTACTGAAAAAAAAATTACAAATTTAGCCTGAGTATATAGTTTTTATTGCAATGTACAGTAATCCAGTAACCATCTTGCTTCCAAATTGACTCACCATACTGACACACACAGAGCACCTTCTAAACCTTCAAGTTTCACTCATGGTAAGTGTTCTGAGCAGATGTAATATTTTTTATCCTTTAAACTATATGTTTACTGTAGCTTTTTTCTTTTTTTCCCTATATTTACATAAATACTGAAACCTGACCTGGGCAAAGGACTACTAAATGTTACAGGCCTAAAAATTAACTTGATATTTTGGTTGAATTGTGATATAACTGCTGACTGTTCAGCAGACGAATGTACTATGCATTTGTAGCCTAGAAGCAATAGGCTATTTCATATATCCTAGATGTACAGTAAGTCAAATCATCTGGGTTTGTATAACTGATCAGAGCTGGAGAAAATGTAGTGACTGAGTGAGAAACTATGCATGGTATCATAGTAAATCTGCCCATACACATCTTTTATGGCCTGTCTACTCTAAGTTAATTTTCCAGCACAAGGACACATCTGGAGGAGTGTGGGAGCCAGTACCAGTCTCAGTGCTGAGGGACTGTAAGGTCAGTTGTCCAGGAGGGTGATAAGGAGACTCCAGGTTGGACATTACTGGATGCTGACAACATTGAAGGCTGGCCTGCTGCTGAACAGTCTATAAAAAGTGAGCTAGAAATGATATGTGGTTTCTTTAGGGTGTGAACTCCTTCTTCTTTCCAGGTTGCCAGCTGTGTGATTAAAACATTCTTTAAGATTCAATGCCTGTCACCAATTGGCGTTGTTGACAGGTGGCCCAAACTGCAGTCTTCCAGTTAAAGAAGTATACCCTAGATAAATGCACAAGAATGAAATAATCTGCTAACATGTTTCCTAGATCATATGGCTGTTATTAAGCAATGCATTATTCTATAATAATTTCTCTTGATTAAGGATTGATTCCAGGGTTCTCAAAGTCTTGTAAAAAATAGCATATAGTATTTGCACATAATTTACTAATGCTCTCCTAGATATTTTATTTCATCCCTAGATTACCTACAAAAACTAATATAATGCAAATATTATTAAATGCTACCATACTGTTTCATTTGTGGTATAGTAAGTAGAAAGGTACAAATATTTTAGGCTGAACTATATAGTCTATATTATTTATCCATAGCTGAACTCTGGATTCAGAATCTGTGGATCCAGAATGTTGAGTATACATATGCATTTTTACTTTCCTCATTATTAAACTACCAGTCATTTACATTCTCTGCTTACTTTTCATAAATACATATTTTCTTTCACCTATGTTATTTCTAATTAGCCTTAAATACACACACAGAGATATTATTCTTTAACCTTAGAATCTTTCATTCCTAGTTAAAACAGAAACTGAGAAGTAATCAAAGGTAGACTGTCCGTGTCTAGCATTATGTGGATTGGTAAATATACAATAACATTTTACAATTTTTAAAAGTAATGCTTCCCATAGTAAATTCTTCAATGTGACCAGAGGGCTACCCAGACACACCAGTTCTTTCAGAGTTGCTTACTCAGAAAAGTACTCTGTCACGTACATGCACAAAGGCAAAGGATATAAAATCTTAGTTTGAAATATTTTTAATAGAATTGGTTTGCATAATTAGAGAGAAAAGGAAGGACTGCAAAGACTAGTTTTCTGATAAAACTAAAATGTGACCCATCCCCTAGTGGACAAATGCCCAGTCAAACAAGACCAGCCTGAATTGGGGTTGCTGAGACTTAAAAGTTTGTTAC
Source organism: Uropsilus gracilis (assembly GCA_004024945.1). NCBI lineage: Eukaryota > Metazoa > Chordata > Mammalia > Eulipotyphla > Talpidae > Uropsilus > Uropsilus gracilis. The sequence goes on from PVHY01005537.1 coordinate 39,814, forward strand.
ATATTGAAGATACCCTCTACTGGAGAACCACAATAAACATCGGGGTCCCAGAAAATTGAGACAGAAAGACAGAAAAATTACAATAGCATATCAAAATAATGACCGCCTCTTCTCCAACCAAGAGCAGCCTTTCCTCCACATGTCTCTTACCAACATGTGTCTTTCAAGGATTTCTTTCAAGTGTGTCTACATTTCTGTTCTCCACAAGTCTCCTTCTAACACCAGAGTGCATTCTAAAGCTTGAAAATCAAGAGTAATGTCCACCTACCTCCTGTGCTATGTAGGTTAGCCCAGGTCTACTCCCAGTTTCTAGCATTTTCCTTATTAAGAAGCCAAGTTCATGGCATACTGCAAGGCCAAGGTGTATTCCAGGAAACTTCAGACACCCATGAAAGCTCATTCTTGGGACAAATTTTACTCTTCACTGCTTTCTACCTGTTTTCCAAGGATGCTATTACAGTCACTGAAGTGAGTAAGGTTTAAAATAGAAAGTGAGCTCAGATATTACCAAATTTGGAAAGATTCTTCAATAATTTTATCTTCTTATGACAGTTTAAGAGAATAACTAATGACAGATTGTTAAGAATCCCTCAGTGTCCCATGACTTCCAAGGAAAGTATCCATTGATACATTTATTATTTCTTTATCTAGCATGTATATTAGTAAAAAAACACAGCAACTGTTGAAATGGAATGAAGACAATGTCAGTTACCCAAGAAATAATGATGCTGACTGACCAGGAGAAAATCTGCTATATATACCATCAGTAGTTCAAAAAAAAGGGGGGGGGCAATGAAGTGAGAAACATTATCTTTACTTGATGACAAAAGTCTGAAGCAAGAGCTATGGGCTAGGGTTCTGGATAGAACTATCTGACAGGACAAGCTGACATGTTAAACCAAGGACCAAAGTTGATACTCTTATTAAAGCTTCCTCTTAGTCTAGACTGACTAATTATGAGTTGGAAATCCTGTTAGGTCAGAGAGCATAAAGCTCAGATCTAAAGGAAACTTAGTTATTGCCCACAGAAATGGTAAGAAAGACAGAACTCAAAGGGTTTGTGGGAACCAATGTGTGTACCACATCCTCCTGAAGCCATCAGAAGTCTTCACATACTGTCACTGCCACCAAACTTTTTTTTCTTAATTAACTTGAGTATATTTTATTGATTTTAGTCAATAATTTGTGAAAAAGGCATCATTCATTCTATCAGGTAGAAATGCTCTGAAAAGTTGTATAAAATAAAATAGATGGAAAGGTATGGAGATAAGAAAGCTACTTTTAGGCAAAAGGCAGGTTGAACATCATGAAGTTACTTTCCTTTAGGGAATGATAGGGGTCTATGAAGCAAATTGCCTAACTTGTGATAATCAGAACATTGCTGATTAATTGATACAAGATTCCATTTCTGGGAAATTCCAAAATTCCAAATTTTAGTCTTGACTTAATGGTGTAAAATTCAGCATAGATGACATCCTTTTCAGTCGGTTTTCTTGTTTCTGACAAACTTATACTTATTCCTAATAAACTGAATACTTTGAGAGTAGAACAAGGTCTTCCATGCCTGTTTATTACCTGAAACATTAGTGATATCAAAGTGCTTACTGTAATAACAAATGTATATATAGTTTTATATATATTTATACTTACTTGACTATATATACTTATATATATTTACATATATACTTGTATATGCATACATATACATATATATATACATATATATGCATCTTATATATATATATATACACACATATATAGTCAAATCGCATCTGAATTAAATCAAGCTGAAATCGGTAGGACAGATAAGAATAGATAAATCCTGGTTCCTTTCCAAAGCTACCTCATAAGTCTTCTTCCTAGATGGACTCCTGCAAAAGGGAGCTAGGTACTCTCAACAGCCACCAGTCAATTTTCACCTCCAAGAAGGAAGAGGTTTTTCATCTCAGCAAACTGTATGACTCAACCCTAACCTGTCCTACTCTATGAGCTATCAATGCCTTCCTTAATGAATGAGGTGACTCAGTCCAATAATTCCTACACAGGAATCTCTGTGATAATGAACTTTATTGTTCTGGCAGATATTTTTGGGGAAAGTCTGATTGTATTTTATTTACATTAAACAACTTGGATAGTAAAAGTCTTTACTGTATGTGAGTCTTAATATAATCTCTTATAGAGATATTTTTGGATATTTTGAATAAATAAGAACTTTTCAATAAATAGGATTTTTATTTGTGCAGAAAAGTTTTATTAGTCAATGTCAGCAACCATGTCTGTTGCACATATCTATATGCATATCTTGTTCAAACCAAAATGCATTTTTATGTAAAACATAACATTTGAATTGTGCTCTTTTCTTTCATAAAAATAGAAATTTAGTATTGTCAAAAGTTCTTACTTAGCTATGGTATGTTCAGGAGTGCAGGGGTAATAAAATTATTCTAAATTATGGTTGAGACACTTCTACTACCTTAATTGAACATTTCCCCTTGCCTAAATTTAGGGATGAAGAATTGTATCTAAGAAATAAAATTTCACCCTCTAATATTTCTATTTAGAATAACCAAGAACTGATTTTTACATCAATTCTCTACAACCTGTTTTTTTTTTAAATGCATCAGTCCATTTTATTGCTTTTGAGATACTCTTCCTTTACATTTGATTGTATATGAAGTTATCTCTAGCATATGAAGGTATCTCATTTCTATTAATACAACTCTCCAACAATTATCTCAAATTAGAGTTTTATAGTGTGTGATTGTCAATTAAGTCGTAGATCTGGAACAGGGCAGTTTAGTTGCTGTTTCCTAATAATAACTATTATAAGCATCATTTTATATAAAAAAGTTTTCCCCTGAATGATAGTTGTTTAGAGCAGTAGTCATAGGGATCAATATTTTAATGATCACAAGAAGAAAAATGTTTCTTATAACCACATAGAATATATTTGATATGATCTAACGTATAATAGAATGAAATGATTGAGATTACTTATGAAATAGATACTCTATATTGTTTTACTTTTTGTATTTTCCATCCTAATTGTCTGTATATCAGGTGGTAGGGGGAGAGATAGCCTTATATTCTGTGTATACTCTTCCCAGACTGTATGTATAGAGAGAAAATATGAGTCTTAGATAAATCCTAAATACGCTATACTCACCCCTCATCCTCAGCAAACAAAAATAATAACAAAACAAGCTGGAGAGTCATATTCTACATTGGATAATATTTGTATTTTTACCAATCCACAAATATTCTCCTGCATCTCCGTACTCAAACATGACTAGAAAATAAGTCACCTTTACAAACACTTAAAAACATACTACCATTGAGACGCTATCCAAGCTATCCATTTCCTGCAGGGAAAAAAGCATTTCTATTTCTTCTAAATAATTCTTCAACTTTCTCTCTTACATAATGAGATGATTTGGCAAATTAATTAGTAAATTCCTTTGGAGAAAATCATTTCAATTTTGCTTAAAAACCTGTTACATAATATTATCCTATTAATTTTACTTTCCCTAAGAAATAAAAGATATAGGAAATAATGAAATAAGGAAGAAAAAGGTTTTTTTAATTATGCTTTTTCCCCATGAAAATAAGGTGTTAAATATTTTGGTATACATTTTTTTGAATTAAGTAGATAAGCTTCTGTTTTATTTCATTTTGGCTAGTGTTTTAAGTCAATTTTCCTCTGAAGAAACAATGTGAAATGCATTGACATTATTAAACTATGCAGGACTATTGAAGCTGATTAAAGAATAATTTCTCTTTTGATTAAAGTCAATTATACAGAAAATTCTCATCTATTTGAGTTTTAAGATGTAATATTTATCATTATTACTCAAGAATAGAAATGGAGGATATTTTGGTAGACTTCAGGAAGAGATATTATAAGTAATATTAACAGTAAAATCAAATTCTTGTTGTATATTAAAGCTTGACATTTCAAAATGCTTCAGTCCTCAAAATGGTGTTATTAAAGAAAACACTATAATGGATATTAAATTTGTACTTTATAATATTCTAAGTTGTGATTTTTATAGGAAACTGTCTTATCTTTCATATTTAAACATGTCTCTTCACTACATATCAAATACTTTCACAATATATTATTAAAATATTTATAGACTCTTAAGTTTTTGCAGTTGACAGACATATATGCAATATGTTACTTTATCTCCTGGCATTATTGACCCCTTATAACTCTTACTATCTAACTCAAAAAAAAAATCAAAAATGTTTAAAATGGATTGACACATAATTATTTTTCCTATGGTCTTGTCATTTTAACTTCTCAAAAGTTTGTGCACCTCTATATTAAAATTAGGTCAGTGTATTTTAATAAATATACAAAATTATATATATATGTAATAAAGTGAAGAGGTAGAAAATGATACTGAAAGACAACACCAGTTACTTAAGAGTTGATGAATAGTTTAAAAAACAGGAACAGATTTATATCAAATAAAATAAACAGGTAAGAAATGTACCAAGACATAAAGATAATGTGATATGACGTTAAAGAGTTAATATAGCAAGAAGACATAACATGTATTAAAATGCATACCCCCAACACAGGAATATCAAAATATATATAGCAAATATTAATGGATATAAAGGGTGATTTTGACACAATATTTGGAAGGGACCTGAACACTCTATTTAGAACAATGTACAGTTCATTCCATGAAACATGAAGGTAATTATCTTGAATAACATAATAGTTTAGTTGATCTTAATAGATATTTGGATTATTCCACCATACAATAACAGTGATACTGTTTTATTATTGGTAGATGACTTGATATTGTACGTAGAAAATCCCAAGCTACTCTACTACTGAAATAACATAGGAAAAATTAAAAGAAAATCAGTAAACACAAATCAATGGATTAAGATGATGGTTCATGGATGACATGGTGGTAAGAGAACCTTGGGAAATACAACAATGTAAAAAACTATATGTGTGCATGATCAATAAAAATTTTTATGCAATAATTCAAAAACTAAATAAACTTTCAAATTGAAAAAATATAATTTGAAAAACTCTTTTGCATTTGCACACATAATTAATGAGCAAATAGGAAGAAATATCAAGAAGAGAATTTGATTTGCAATCACATGAAAACAAATACTTTGGAAAAAGTTTAATCAAGAAGATGAGAAAAATATAAACTGAAAATCATAAGACATTTTTCAAAGAAATAGAGGAAGGTAAAAGGAAAAAGATATTTCATGTTGCTGGATCCAAAAAATTAACATATTCAAAATGCTCATGTTGCTTAAATCAATACATAAACGATATAATTCCTATAGAAAATAAGTAATTTTTTCATATAGATAGAACAAAAATCATAATTTATTTTAAACTCTAAAAGACAACAAAAAACAAGAAAAAATGTCCATGTCATGCTCCCTCACTCCAAGTTAAATGGCAAAATGTAATAATTAAGAAAATGGTATTGGACTTTTAAAAAACAAACAAAAGTCAATGAAACAGAATTAAAAGCCCAAGCATAATTTCACAAATATATGGACAGTTTCTTTAAGAAGGAGACAGGAACATACAATGGAAAAGGGAAATCTCTTTAACAAGAGGCATTTGGATAACTGGGTAACCACATACAAAACAATAAAACAAGACCACTCTCTGGAAGCATACATAAAAATTAATTCAAAATGGACCAAAGACTGAATGTGAGATCGGAAAAGAATAATATATATGGGTAAGCAAGATAATATACTCTGTGACATTGGCCTTAGAGGTTTTGGGAAGGAAAAGTCTCCAGTGACAAGAGTTAGCAAAGCAAAAATAGACAAATGGGACTACATTGAAGTAAAAATGCTACTATAAAGTGAAAAAAATTGTGTCAAAACACTGAGATTACATATTTAACATATCAAATATCTGGCAAGTGGTTAATATTCAAAACATACTAAGAATTCATAAGACAATTAGAAAACCCAAATAAGACAGGCATGGAATCATATGTCTCCAAAGAAGACAAACAAACACAAGGAAACTATTATTTATACCTGATTATTAAGAAAATCACTTTCAAAATAAGGGCACAACCCCTCATACCCATAAGAACATCTACTATAGCCAAAAGACAAAAAACAACTTTAGGAAATAATGTTCACTTTTGGTGAACATGAAAAACACTATGAAATTCCTTTTAAAAATGAAAAATCTGTGTGATAGTTATCTCACTTCTGAATATTTAAACAAAAATTAAAGAAAAATAAGTTAGAAATTATATATACCCCAAAGTTCATCACATTGTTCATAGTAGTCAAGAGCAAACATTACTTAAATATCAATGCCTAGATGATTAAATATTTGCTATATATGTATATATATATGCATGTATATATATGTATATATATATACATGCATATATATATATATATATATGCAGCTAAACATACTCAGCATTTAAAAAGATGAAATACTTCTATTTTCAAAAATAGAGATGGACCTGCAGGTATGATGTTTAGTGAAATATGTCATATGAACAAACACTGTATGATTTCACACATATCTACTATTAAGAGAAATCAAAGAAACCAAATAATACAAAAATTTGCTTTTAGACTGAAAATCGCAAATTAGTGGTTATTAAATGTAAATAGAAAAATGAGATGGGTAAATCAAGCAAAATGGGTGAATTTTTAAGATAAAAGATGTAATTATAGTTGAAATGATAAATATAAATTATGATATAGAGATGTTGATTATAATGACACATTCCTGAGACATTTGTTACATAAATATTAGTGACTTAATATGTATCAAATACAAGAGTGTGTAGTCTTATTATTCCATTGATTGATATCTTACAAATGGATCTTTCTAAAGTTATGAACATATGTTTTAACTTCTTCTAATATTTTTTAAAGTTTACATTTAGTATTTGGAATTTATATTCAGTATTTGGAATTTATGTTATATGTTGAGATACTTTTATGTCTAATTTTCTTCTAGAAAAGTAAAAATTTAGCTGCAAGTGATCAACAATTCATTCATTTGGTGTAAAGTCTATATTTGGGGTTAAGTTTTATTTTATTTCATTATATATATACATATATATATAATGTCTTGTCTGTTTTCTGTAATTACTTACTGAGAAGATTTTCCTTTCTATACTTCCAAATGTGTTAGGAAAAAGGAAGAAATAGAGGTGAACAAGAAGATTCTTATGGCAATATCTGGGGTACTTATCAGGGATAGAGAAGTTCTATAATGAGCATAGATGTTAAACTTACACAAAAAGGTAAAACTAAATATATACACTCTAATGATTTAAGTTGTAGAACCCAATTTATATAATCTGACATTACTTAGGATGTCAACATTCTAGCTGAGATATTACACAGAAAATATTTACACATTACTTTATTTTGGAGGCAAGACTGGCAAATGATATGTATGATATTGCTGTACTCTGTCTTATGACTGAATACACATCAAGAATTACCACGAAATTTAAAAATTTGGAATGTTATTTGTAAAATCAGTTTAAAAGTTAATATTTATCGCACTAATATCTTTTGAAATTCCTGAATCTTTGAAAAGTATGTCAGGGATTTTATTAGCAAAATATATGCTTATCAATGACCATAAAAGCAACAGTAGACTGAAACACAATTTTCAAATAATGCCTATTAAATTAAAAGACAATTATTAAAAGAGAGTTATTAACCCATATAATATCTTATTTGGCAGAGCAAGCTTTTTCATCTCAGTAGTGTGACCAAAAAGGTACAACACTTGTGAAGAGGTGAATAGGAATTAGTTACAACTTTCATAAAGTAGTCTAATGACCAATTAAATTCTATAAGGAGAGATATTTACTCCACATCTCCATGCAGCATTGGTTTCATTATTTGAGTCTCCAGTCAATTAGTTCAAACAACCTATCTGTAAAAAGCTATTAAGTCAGTTATGCATATAAATGGAGTGGATAAAAATCCAGTTGCAACACAAAAGTAATTAACTGATTAATTAATTAGGATTCTATTTCCACTGCTATTATTGGGGTTATTAATCATTTTGAAAAAATCTTATGTCTTCAGAAAGTCTACAAATGTCTGGAAAAATTATTATACAATCAGTTTTCATGAGAATATCTTTAAATATCCATATCATTGCATCCATGAGAATGTTAAAATAATACAGATGCCTATTCAATATAAAATAAATGTTTCACCATTAAGACATCATTGAAGCTTCATTGCCATCCCAGGGAGCCAGCCCCTTGAGCCAGGTTCCTGAGGAAACCCACCCGACCCTTCCCCCACACAGGTGAGATGCCAGAAGTCACTGGTGCCAGCACCAGGCCTCTGGGAGGGACTCATCCCCGTGCCACCTTCACTGCAATCCCAGGGAACCAGCCCCTCCAGCCAGATTCCTGAGGGAATGCATCCGACCCTTCCCCCACCCAGGTGAGAAGCCCGAAGTCCCTGGCAAATTACAAAACTACTTTCAACCTGGAAAACATTCCCATCAGCATGCCAACCAACACAAGATCCATAGTTTCTCAATATGTAGAACAAGTTAGAAAGCAAAACACAATAAGGAGAAAAACTTTAGACATGTGAGCAAGCCATACAGGAAATAATCCATCACCAACAAAATAAAAAAGACAATCTCCAGAAAACACCAAGGAAAACATTAAAGAACTGTGTATCTCAGAAAAAGATTCCAGCATCAACATGTTAAATGCACTCCAACAATTAAGAGAAGCATTTGACAAAAAGAACAACAGTATGATAGAAACATTTAATGCACTAAGGGAAGAAGTAGAAACATATAAAAAAGAAAGCATCAATATGTATAACCTAATCAACAAACTGAAGAATGAAAATGAATCCCTAAAATTGAAATTGAAAGAGACTCAACAATTAAGGGTTGCAATAGATGAGCTCAAAAATGCACAGAAAAACCATGGATTAGATGAAATAGAATAGATTAGATGAAATAGAATAGACTAGATGAAATAGAATAACAAATCAGCACACTTGAGGATACAGAAACAGAGAGGACAAAGAAAGAAAAAGAGAGAGAGAGAGAAACAAAGTAAGAGGACTGAAGATATGCTCAGAGATATGTCAGATTCCTTAAAGAAAAGACATATAAGAGTAATAGGAATACCAGAAGGAGAGTAGTCATGGGAACTGAAAGGCTTTTCAATATAATAGAGAGTAGAACTTCCCAAATCTGAAGAAAGAAATGAAAGCAGACATACAGTAAGCCAAAAGGACACCAAAATACTTTAATGAAAGAAAAGTCACAGCGAGACACATCACTGTGCAACTTCCAAGAACGCAAGATATGGAAAAAATAATGAGAATGGCTAGAGAAAAGAAACACATAACCTAAAAAGGAAAATCCATTAGACTGACCTCAGATTTTTCTGAAGAGACACTCCAGGCAAGGAGAGAATGGAGTCATAGCTACAAAAAACTCCAAAAAAAAAAAAAAAAAAGTTCCAGCCAAGAATACTCTACCCTGCAAAGCTATCCTTCCTTTATGAAGGAAAAAATAGAACCTTCTCTGACAAGCAAAGTCTCCAGAAATTTGCTACCACTAAACCTCCACTCCAGGAAATTTTGCAAGAGGCCTCAAAATCAAAACCATAAGAAGAACAAATACAAAAAACAAAAACAGAAAAAACAAACAAAAAATAAACCCCAAAATGACCACCATGAAACCATTAGAATCACAAACATCAATAATCACCCTAAATGTCAATGGTCTAAACTCAGCAATCAAAAGATGAAGAGTTGCAGTCTGGATCAGAGAACAGAACCTAACATTCTGCTGCCTCAAAGAAACACGTCTGATCTCAAAGGATAAGCATAGACTGAAGGTGCAGGACTGGAAAACTACACTACAAGTAAACAGCCCCCACAAGAAAGCAGGAGTTGCCATTCTTATATCAAACAGAGCAGACTTCAAATTAACAAAAGTGACAAAAGATAAAGATGGCCATTACCTAATGGTTAAAAGGTCAATTCACCAAAAAGACATAACAATAATCAACATATACACACCTACTGAGGGAGCACCAAAATTTGTAGAAAAACTACTAGTAGAATTGAAATCAAATATTGATGAGAATACATATGTGGTAGGAGATTTGAACACTCCACACTCAACAAAAGACAGATCAACAAAACAGCAACTACACAAAGAAACAAAAGCTTTAAAGGAAGAGGTAGACCAAATGGACTTAATAGATAGAGATACAGGACACTATACCCAAGGAAAAAAATACTCTTTTTTTTTTCAAATGCACACAGTTCATTCTCTGAAATTGATCATATATTAGGCCACAAGACAAACCTGAACAAATACACAAAGATGAAAATAATACCAACATTTTTCTCCAATCATAAAGGCATCAAATTAGAAATCAACAATGAAAAGAAAATAAGGAGAGAAAACACTACACGGAGACTGAACAACAGGCTTCTGGAAGATCACTGGGTAAAAGAGGAAATCAAAGATGAAATTAAAACCTACATGAAGGCAAATGACAATGACAACACAATGTTCCAAAATGTGTGGGACACAGCAAAAGCAGTATTAAGAGGAAAGTTCATAGCCATACAGGACAAAATAAAAAAAAAAAAATTTGAAAAAGCCCAAAGAGATACTCTAATCTCCCAACTTGAGGACTTAGAAAATGAGCAACAAAAAAATCCAAAACCCAGCAGAAGACAAGAAATAACAAAAATAAAAGCAGAGATTAATGCTATAGAAACCAAAAAGACCACCGAGAAGATAAACAAAACCAAAAGCTGTTTCTTTGAAAAAATAAATAAAATTGATAAACCCCTTGCAAGGCTTACAAAGTAAAGGAGAGAAAACTCAAATAAAGAGGATCATAAATGAAAAGGGAGATATTACAACAGACCCAACAGAAATCCAAAAGATAATGAGAAACTACTACAAACATCTATACACAAATACAACAACCTGGAAGAGATGGACAAATTCCTAGAATAATATAGTTACCCAAAATTGAACAAAGAAGAAATAGAAAACTTAAACAGCTCAATCACAAGCAGTGAAATTGAGGCAGTCATCAGAACTCTCCCTAAAAACAAGAGCCCAGGTCCAGATGGTTTCACAAATGAATTCTACCAAACTTTCAAAGAGGAACTACACTGGTACTGTTAAAACTCTTTCAAAAAATTGAGAAAGAAGGAAAGTTACCAAATACCTTCTATGAAGCAAACATTACACTAATTCCAAAACCAAATAAAGATAGTGCAAAGAAAGAGAACTACAGACCAATCTCCCTAATGAACAGAGATGCAAAAATTCTAAACAAAATCCTGGCAAACTGAATCCAACATTGCATAAAAAGAATCATCCATCATGACCAAGTAGGAGGCATCCCAGTGTCACAGGGATGGTTCAACATTTGAATATCAATCAACATAATCCACCCCATCAACAAAGAGAAAAACAAAAACCATATGAGCATATCAATAGATGCAGAAAAAGCATTTGATAAAGTTCAGCATCCTTTCATGATGAAAGCCCTGGAAACAATTGGTATAAAAGGAATATACCTCAACATAATAAAACCTATATATGACAGACCCACAGCAAATATCATCCTCAATGGGGAAAAACTGAAACCATTTCAATTAAGGTATGGAACCAGGCAAGGATGCCAACTCTCTCCACTCCTTTTCAATATAGTTCTGGAAGTCCTAACTAGGGCAATAAGGCAAGAGGAAGACATAAAAGGAATCCGAATAGGAAACGAAGAAATAGTTATCATTATATGTGGATGATAAGTTACTCTATGTAGAGAACCCAGAAAAATATACAGAAAAGCTGATTGAAATAATAAACCAATTTGGTAAGGTAGCTGGATATAAAATCAACACACAAAAATCAACAGCATTCATATATGCAAAGAATCAATCAGAAGAAGGAGAAATAAAAAAAAAACAATTTACCATTGCACCAAAGAAAATCAAATACTTGGGAATTAACCTAACAAAAGACATAAAAGACCTATACAAAGAAAACTATAAAACATTCTTAAAAGAAATAGAAGATGATGTTAAAAAATGGAAAGATATTCCCTGTTCATGGATTAAAAAAAAATCAACATCAAAATGCCATACTACCAAAGGCAATCTATATATTCAATGCAATTCCAATAAGGATCCCAATGACATATTTTAAAGAGATAGAAGAAAATTTACTGAAATTCATATGGAAAAACAAAAGACCCCGAATAGTCAAAAACCTTTTGACAAACAGAAGAGAGAACAGAGGTATAACTATTCCAGACTTCAAACCATACTACAAAGCAATAATACTTAAAAGAGCATGGTACAAAAACAGACTGGTACAAAAAAAAAAGTGCAAAACTGTACTGGTCCAAAAACAGACAAAAAGACCAATGGATCAGAATTGAATACACAGAAATAAAACCACACATATATGGTCAACTAATCTCTGACAAAGGGGCAAAAACAATACAGTGGAACAAGGATAACCTCTTCAGTAAATGGTGCTGGGAAAACTGGATCAAAACTTGTAAAAGAATGGACCAGGACAACCCCCTCACAGCCTGTACAAAAATTAACTCAAAATGGATAAAGGACCTGGAAGTCAGACCTGCAATCATAAAATACATATAAGAAAACCTGGGCAAAACCCTTTATGAATTTCACCTCAGAAATCCATTTGGGGAAACAACTATGGCTGACAAAAAAAAAAAAAATGAAGGAAAATATAAACAGCTGGGACTGTACCAAACTAAAAAGTTTCTGTTCAGCAAAAGAGACAATAAACAAAGCAAAATGAAATCCAACCGACTGGGAGAAAATTTTTGTCCTCCAGACAAGTAACAAGGGTCTGATAACAGAGAGCCACAAAGAGCTCCTACAACTCAACAAAAACAAAGCAAAAAACACACTCAAAAATGGGGAAAGGAAGTAAAAAGACACTTCACCAAAGAGGAGATACAAATGGCTAATAGACATATGAAAAAAATGTTCCACATCACTAATAATCAGGGAAATGCAAATTAAAACCACACTGAGATACCATCTTACACCAGTAAAAATGGCCCATATAAATAAAACAGATAACAACAAATGTTGGTGTGGATGTGAGGAAAAAGGAACTCTCTTACACTGTTGGTGAGAGTGCAAACTGGTCCAGCCACTATGGAAGACTGTGTGGAGGACTCTCAAACAAGTGAACGTCGACTTACCATTTGACCCAGCAATCCCACTACTAGTAACCTACCCAGAGGATATGAAAACATTAGTTCAAAAGGACACCTGTACGTGCATGTTCATTGCAGCTCTATTTACAATTGCCAAGATTTGTAAACAAACCAAATGCCCCCAAACAGATGATTGGCTATAAAAAATGTGCTGCATATACACGATGAAATACTATGCATCCATCAAGGAGGACAAACACATGTCATTCACAGCAACCAGGATGGAATTAGAAAGGCTCATATTAGCAGAAATAAGTCAAAGAGAAAAAGAGAAGTACAGGATGGTCTCAATTATATGATGGATATAGGAAAAAACAAATGAATAGGAAAGAATGAAAACAACCAATGGGACTGAGCAATGGAGCGAGAGAGGAGGAGGGGTAAGAAGGTGGGGGGAGTGAAGAGCACAAAAGATCAGATGGTTAACAAGTGTTAGTGAAGTGGAAAAACCCTGGGGTACACAATAATGGAGCAATGTAATATAAATATAGATATACATAAATATGCAAATTTAAAAAAGAAAATAAAAGAAAAAAATACAGACACCAAATGGTTTCACTATTATATAGGACATAGGAAAAATAAACAAAAACCCACGAGGAAAAGTCAAAACAAGTTAACAACCTAATGGAAATACACAACTCAAGGGGATGTGGGAGAGGGTGGGAACGATCAGGGAGGAGGTTGTGGGGGGTGAACCCCAGTGATTATAAGAATATGAAATTTATATATAAATAAATTATTTAATAAAAAAAGGTCATTGAAGAAGTGAACCTTTTTAATTTAGTAGAATCTTTTATAAATAAATTCTTCCAGAAAAACAAATATTGATCATAGTGGTATTACAAATATGACCTTGGAATATTACCAATATTTAAACATATTTATGTTTGAGCTTGGAATATTACCAATATTTAAACATATTTATGTTTAGTATAAATATTAAAATAATTACTCCTAATTAACACAGATCATAAAGAGAGATCTTTATGAATAGATAGAATGAGTGATTTTTGTACTAATTCTAGCTGAAAACTATATTTGAAAAATGAAGAAAAAACTTATGAAGAAAATTTTACTACACAGTTCAGAATAGAATTCAGATCTTCTGATATCATCAATAAAGACTTTAACTGACCAGTCCTCCATCAGTATTAGCCAGTGCTGTTTCCATCTCACATACTTCTTCACTACAAATGAACAAAGGAAATAGTTGTAGGTTGTTATTAACATTTTCTTCTATATTTTAATTCTGATATGAATTTCCTCATTGACAGACACTGTAATTATTTAAAAGCAAACATATAATGTCACTTACACCTGATTAAACATTTAAAGGTATTACTCCATGTAACAAGAATGAAGAAATGACTCAGGAACAGATAAGACATGATTTGCCCATCATGGCACAGCATATGGAAAGAAAACAATATCTTATTATCACATTTTAAGAGACAGATTACAAACCACATTTTAGTAAATTAGAATACATACACATTATTTCAAAGTTTCATATATATTCTAGATAGTTATAAAAAGATATAATCTAACATTCAAATTAACTAAATTAAAGTTGGAATAAATAAAATATCATATATGATAGAATACTACATATCATTTAGAATGAAAACATATCTCCCTACTTTATTTTTATTTGTATATTTGCCTTAGAAAATTATAATAAAAATATGCTCTTTTTCATACTATTATGAAAAAAAGACCAAGTTGAATTCTAAAGAAATAAATCTAATGAATAATATAATAAAATATCAGGATTCTATGGTAACAAAAATGAAACATTTATGAATATAAAAATGTGGAGATGTGAGAGATAGACTGAAACTTGTTTGAAAATTATAAATATACAATAATTTTAAAATATAAATATAAATGCAAATTAAAAAATACAAATTTAAAAACCAGCAGAAAGAAAACATCATGAGATAATATGCTGAAAAATAAATGATGTTTTGCAATACAAAATGAGAGGAAGCAGCATCAACAAGATAAGCTGGTAAGATTGTTTAAAGAGCCCTAGGAAAGAGGGACAAACCATGATGACATGAGAAGAGCTTCCTTGCTTTGCTGTGGAGAGGGTTATCTAACATTTAAACAGAGATGCTAAATAGATAGTCCCTTGAATTAGGATGAAACTGGAATGCCCCTAGGAAATCAAAATGTCACACTGACTACAAGAGAGAATAAGAGAAAAAACACAATTTGCTTCATTGAAGAGAGGATGAGCAAGTGAAGTGCCTATAGATTGCAATCCAATTCATGTGATTGACATAGTAGGACATCAACCCTACCAGGAAACCCCCAGGAGTGGCAGAAGTACACATCTTTAACTGAAGGGAAACAGATCTCGGAGTAATGAGGTACTCCCTACAGTCTGGAAAATTCAGTATGAAGAACAAAGACTGAGCTGGAATATTCTTCCCTCAACTCTTGGGAAGGTACTGGCCTTGTGAAGCACACTGACAGAGCAAGGACTGCAGTCACATGTGTGGAATCCCAGAAGGAGAGAAACTGGTGATGCCACAGATATGAAGTAGATTTCATGCCCCTTAGCACACACTGAAAAGTGGTTTGAGTCCTTCATTTCCCATCCCATCATATATTCAACAAGTGCAAAGTCAGGTTTAATGAGATACCAACGTCTGCAAAGATAAAATAATGTAAAGTCACACCACAAACTGCTGGAAAAGTAAACATAGTTTGATTATCTAAACTGTTGCCACAGATATGTAAAGAGTTAGAAAATTTCTATCAAAATATGAACAAACAAGATATGTTGCATGGCATGCATGCTGAGATCTCAAGGAAATGGAACATGGCAAGGAGAAAACAAATTTCCAGAATCCAATCACAAAGATAAGGAAATTTTTACCTACCTATCAGATAGAGAGTTCAAAATTGGAGTAAGAAAAGAAATAGAAGGAAATGGGGAAAAGAGCATGTATATGTGATATAAGAACACTCGAAGGCTAATCAATGTTATAGCTCTATAACAGCAACTCAGAAACATAGATGAATAACACTGAAATTAGGCAACATCTGAACACCAATGAAAAGTTCTGAAGGAAATAAGAAGTCCTAATCCAGTGAGCACACAAGTAAGTGGAAGTCTTATCACAGATTGAAAAATCTTTTAAGCTTATAATACAGCATTGTTAACTATAAGCACTATAGGGCTTATGTATCTTCATTCTTCCTTTATGTTAGTTCATTCACATTTATATGTCAAACTCTACTCTTTGTCTAATATTTTCCCTTTTCCTTAGGCAATGTCTATTCTGAATCCATAAACTGTGAATATATTTCAAATATCTAGAGAATAAAGCTTTGTTAAGTTAGCATTTGTTTCAATCTGTTTACCTTCAATTGTCTTCCATCTTCTGTCTTTTTATGAGCTGATTGACTATTTTAAATCAAAGCACTTAAACAGTCTTAAAAATATCCACTTAGCTACTCACCTGGAATTTGTTATTATTTATGCTGAGAAAATAATGAAGCCTCTAGTTCACTGACATTATGATTTATAATACCTTGAGAAGTGAAGATTATAATAATTTGCAGTTATTACAGTATAGTATTTTGCCAGACTTCATCTTTTTTTTGCCAGTAATATTTTATTCCATCAGCTATAATTTAGAAAATGTAAATAAATGAATGTAGAAAATCTCTTGATTGTTTATTTTTATTTATGCACACATGTACTTGTTTTGCAATAGTTAACATAATAATATAATTTGGGGAAATATGGCTTCATATTTCCATTTGTGCACATGCTTAATTCAACTTTACCAAATAACCTACACCAACACATATTCACATTCTCTCCTATTTTATCCCCTTACCTATGGTAACCATTGTATTTTTCCAGAGAATAAGATTTATTTTTATTGTGTCTTTACATTTTGTTTTCTTTGGTCACTATATTCTGCAAATAAGTGAAACTATCTGATAATTACCTTTCATTTTTTGGCTTATCAACTCAAGATCCATCCATTTAGTATAAAAATACATGTTTTCATCTTTTTTAAAAGATGAGTAGTATTTATGATTACAGTTCTATTATTTATCCATTTGTTGATGGGTGTTTAGGTTGCTTCCGTACCTTGGCTGTTGTGAAAAATGTCACTATAAACATAGAAGTCAGTAAAGCATAAAGTATTGGTTTTCATATTTTCTCTGAAATACAAAAATTTGGAAACATGGAAAATAGAAGCTGTACCAATTCACAATTTCAACAATAGAGTATGTGGTCTCATTTTTTCCAACATGCTTATCAATTTGTTTTTTCCAGTCTATTTGATATAGGCCATTCTCACAGTAGCTAAGAACTATTTTTATTGTGAGTCAATATCTTCCTTTTCCCACTACTGGATTAACAAGATTATTTTTCAAATTCTTCAGTTAACCACACATTCATGGGACTCACTTCAAAAGTCTTGATGATAAGTCCAAGCTTGTTCATACATTAGTATTTAATGTTAAGTAACAACACTCAATACTGTGGGAAAAAAAAAAACTTTCAAAAGTTCATTTTAAAGTATATAGCTGGTTAAATTATACTTTCAAGCTGTGTTGTATAGCATTATCAAAATAAAAATAGTGATAAAGTCACAGTGATATACAAATGTATATCCAATGTGCCAAGATTAATCTTGGCATTGTAATTTGTAAATTTTTCAGTATTTTAACACTGGGAAATGATAATACTGAGAAAGGTCTTTGGTAAATTAATATGGCAAAAAATCCATGTTTCACAAAGCATGAAACATCTATTGACTATAAAAGATTTAATACATAATTGCTTGTTAATGCATAAGTTGCTTCAGTGCATGTAGGTGATTAAGGAAATTGTTTATCAAGATAATTTGAGTTAAATATGTCTCCATTAACTAGATATATCACATCACATGATCTCTGCACTAGTCCACTAAAATTAAAGTTTAAATTTATATTTTAACTTTCAAATGATAGCATAACTCAAATGCACTTGATAATATATTAAAAGAAGTTGATCACTGCAAGTGTCACATTGGAGAAATAAATACTGAGAGCATATAAGAGAGAAACATATTCATATCTATGAATAGTATATATTCTCTATATATGCTAGAACTCTAAATTATGCTATACTCTGTGTGTGTGCTAGAACTCTAAATCATACTGTCTTTAAATCATTATTACAACCTCTCTCCTAGTTGCCAATATATGAAATAAGCAAGTCATTAAGTATTTTAATTAATATTTGGACAAATATTAGTCAATGGGACGTACTTTACTTGAAGGAAATGTATGGGTTTCTAGTGAACCTGGGATCAGGGTGCATTAAGTGCAGGATAGACCAAACCAGGAGATTCTGGGCACTCTTTACCTTAAAGAATGACTACACACAGAAAGCAGGTATGCAGCAAAGTTTATTGACAGTATCTTTTATAGTTACAGAATTTAAAGGAAGGGTTGGAACTATTTCTCATTAACTGGTTTACTATTAATTGGCTGACTCATTAATTTCTACAGGTCCCATTCTCAGAATAACCAAAGAAGACGTTCAAGGACAGGGAAAAGGGACAAGGAAAAAGGGAGTGGGGAACAGGGAGTAGGGAATGGCTTGAAGAAGGAGACTACCTATTAACACAGCTGGGGTGGACTCCCCTCCAGAACAGTGTGCATTTCCTATCCATGAATGTTCTCAGCAGGTCTGGTCAGTTGCGCAGGTGTGTTTACTGGGTCACCACAAGGTCTCATGCAACAGAGGGAGACATCCGTAATAATAAGATAACTAACAACACCAAAAGCATGATTCATAAAAGAAAATATGAAGAAATTATACTAAAAATCTTCTTAGTAGAAGTCACTGCTTAAAGAATCAAAAGTCAGAAAATAGAAGAAACTATTTGGATAACATGTATTTAATAAAGAACATCTACCCAGAAATATAGAATTAATACTTGAAATTCAACTATAAGAAGACAACAGGATTAAAAATAGGTTAAAAAGACCTATACAGATATCTCATCAAAAATACGCAGATGGGAAATAAGCATATGACAAGATGTCACCATTATCTGACATTAAACTGCAACAAATTGCAACAGCAATGAAAGAACACTATATATGATTAGAATGGATAACTTTTTGAATATTATCAAATGATAAGAATGTTATAAAGAAGAATTATCATTCTTTGCTTGTGGGAATACAAAATGACAATATTATGATGGTTAGCAGTTTAGCAGTTTCTTAGATTCTTGTCTTATCACATAATATAGCAAAGACATTCATATTGACTTGAAAACACAACTACAATAACCTGCACATGATGACTTATTCCTTATTGTCACAACTGAACACAGCCAAAATGTACCTTGAACACCAATACTTAGACAAACTGCTATATATACAAATAGAATACAATTCAATGACAAAATGAAATGAGCTTCCAAGTCATTAAAAAATATGAAGAACCCTAAATGCTTTTGTTAAATTGAAAGAAATTAATCTATAAATGCTATAGACATATGATTTTAATTCTAAAAAAGAAAAACAAAGCATAGCAACAGTGAAATGTTCGGGGTTCACCAAGAAGTCTGTGACACGAAAGAAATGTTGAAT
Source organism: Uropsilus gracilis (assembly GCA_004024945.1). Classification (NCBI taxonomy): domain Eukaryota; kingdom Metazoa; phylum Chordata; class Mammalia; order Eulipotyphla; family Talpidae; genus Uropsilus; species Uropsilus gracilis. The sequence continues at coordinate 59,721 of PVHY01005537.1, forward strand.
AAGTGATTTTTTTCAGGTGATAAAAATATCTAGTGTTATATAGGACATTAGATATGTGTCAAAATAAAAGTTTATGTGTCCAATTATTTCAAAATAATTTAAAGGGACATAAGAACCAAGAAAGGAATACAGAAAGTACCAAAATAATTTAAGCATGTGACAAACATATTACATGATGTTACAGAAGATGATTGTGAAATCAGGTCAAAATAGGACAGAAGCTTCAAACCAACAAGCCAAAGGAAAAAAAGTGGAGCTTTTTAAAAAGCAGCTTCTACCACCCAGATTCTTTACCACCCATGCTGCAAGCGCAGTGCTATTGTGACAATGCAATGTAAACAACAGGCTTTTATTAATAAGAAAAATTAACCAGGGAAACAAAAAGTCAAACAAAAAACTTAATGCCACAAGTGTTCAGTTATTTTACCCCAATTACCATTTACTCCGAACGTCCCAAACACACGTCCAAGATGGTGCCGTTTTGGCCCTCCAAACCTGAGCCAGGCACGCTGCAAAGTCCAGTCTTTCTTTCCTGACTTCTCTTTGCTTCTTCTCTCTCCATTATTCCCAGCTTGGCTTCTCCAATGGTCTTCAAATATTTTCAACAAATTCTGATGCAAAATCAGCCTTCCAAATCCCTGGCTATCTCCAGGTATCAGTTTTCCATGCCACTTTGCTGTGATGCCAAGCTCTATACACCAGCTACTCTTCTGCTAGCCATCCTCCCACCATGGCTCCTTGCCAACACCAGCTCACTCTTCCAAGGGGCCTTCACCCAGTCTGGCCACTTGGGTTCCTCTATCAGCCCATTATTTTCATGTCACTCCCACCTCTCTCTCAGGTCCTCTTCTCTCTAAGAGATACTCCCCCAGAGGATTTTTCACCCTCTTTGTAGTAGACCCCTTATCCACTTTATATGTGTTCCTGGAGGTCTTTGAATAACATCACCAAAAATAAAGAAGAAAAGGTATCATGAAAAAAATTACAACTTTGAATATCTAATCTGTAAACTTACTTGGGAAAAAGTTATTCAGCTTAGCACACGATTTCTTTCAAGATGTGAAATTGCCTTACTTCTCAACAACTTTATTATAAAAAATGCCATCGCTATGGCCATTGAAAAAAAAAAAGATTGTCATCCCTGTCATTAGTTGTCCATGATATTTCTTGTAACTGACTTTGTCCTGTTTCCCCACTGTCTTGATTCTTACTGCTTAATGTTCTGTGTTTGACTTCTCCATTTATAATGTGTGAGCAGTATTGGTTTAGGACATGTTGTTAGAGATATGTCAGATATTTACCTGACATAATTATTTATCAGGGCAAAAATGCAAAAAAAAAAAAATCCTCAACTATAAAAGAAATTATGGCCACAGTGGCTGCCAGAATATAAATAGTAACATATAGGTGCTTTAAAATAGACTGTAATACTGAGGATACAATTTGAAAGCTTTCCACAAGGTATCTTTCTTTTTGTAAATAGCTAATTCAGGGATGGTGTATCCTTTCTTTTAATGATTCTCATGGTTCTCTAGTGCATTCAATTGTTTACCTAAGATAAATGCTAATATGTGGTAGGAAATGGGGCAGCCTCATACATGGTTAACTAACTTCTTCATCCTATAACATATGCTCATTACTTTAAACAACAAACTATAGGGACAAGCAACTATAGTGAAATAATAAAATAGCTTGGTAATTATTAATCAATTATATACTTATTAATCTAGTTATTTATTATTTAGTTATTTATCTATCCATTTATCCATCTATCTTATTTTCACCAATCCATGTTAATTTATACATTAATTTGCCTTATTGAACAGCTGTTACTTATCTTATAATTTAAGTACTTTCTTTAGTGATCATCGCCTTCATCATATGATTTGGAGCAAGCTACCTATCGTACCTTATCACAGACCATTCTCCCTTTCATTCACTGGGAACCATCTCTGCTTGCAAAATTCCTACTGCAGGAGATACATGTTACTCTCTATGTTGGGATGCCTCTTCCCACAGATAAATATTTGAGTTTTTTAAAGATTTTCTTTGCATTTTCAGTCATATGCTACCTTTATAAGAATCACCCTTTAGCCTTCCTAACCTTCTTTACATGAAATTTTTATTCTAATTGTCTACTTTTTCTATTTGAAATAAATATATATTTTTCTTTTTATGCATTTTATTTTGATTTATATTATTTTCCTCAACTTAAATGTGTACTCTCCTAGGGTAAGGAGGTAGTTTAACTTTACAAGCCCAGCATCTTACCCATAGAAGTCCTCAATAAATTATTTTTTGGTTCAAGGAATTCTTAGGAAAATACACAAAAATAACATGGATGCAATTGCTGAAATCACAACCGAACCTGATGAAAACCATACATTCAGTGGATGACACATATATTTTTGTGTTATTTTATATGACAAAGTGCAGTGAAAACTTACAACTACCATGAAGTTCAAACACTCAATTGTATTGCTAATAACAGCATATTATATACAATATATATAATTAATACTGCGATTCATTATTGAGAAAGTACTAATCTTAATAAATATTTTGATATATATATAAATATATACATATATGCTACACAAATGATTATATTTTGTACTAGTGAATTTTGAGTAACCTTACAATGAGTATATAAAATGCTGATTTAAAAAGTACATGAAGATATATTTAAATAACATTTGAATGATAATTCAATCATAATATTCATAATCAAGCCAGAATTATTATAGATAAGTGTCACTTTCATAAATGCAGTTAATTAACTTTAATTTGCAAATGATTGCATTTAAATGAAGATTTTTAATTTTCACCCAATACAGAAAAGCAACACATTATTCTCTAACAATTGGTTCTATGTATGCTAATTCAACCAATTTTTCCTTAATCTTGGGGTTTAAAATATATGCTATTACCTACTGTGACATAAATGATAGCAGTACCATCTGTATTAATTTGTCATGGGAGGACTAGATTCTTAAAATGATAAAATTATAGTTTTCAATAACAAAATGTTATTTATAAGAACTATCACCAACTGAAACATATGCCATGAGTTATGGTGCCACATCAATTCATTAAATAAGGAAGTTATTCATGGTGGTTTGTAGTATCTGTTCTATCAAGAACAGTATTATGGAGCAACTATATTACTCTTAGTTTAAAAAAGAATCAGTATTAAAATAAAAAGCTTAAAAAGCTAATAGCTTCCTTTTTATTATTCTCTAAGATTGTGGATTCATAAGTCTGAATATTTCTACTTTAACTCTGAAAATTTGGTGTGGTAAATAAACTCACCTCTCCAAAAATAATTTTTCTAATTTTTAAATGGGAATAGTATCATAATTCACATTAATTTTGCATTTAATATCCATGTAACTCTTAATAACCTATTGCAAACACTACAATTCGGATTACAATGATTAATATGATTTATTAAATATTTTATTAAGAGTTACATAGATACTATATGTATAAAAATAACGTGAATTATGAGATTCTGCAATCTTTGCTCTGTCAGTGAACTTCATAAAGTCAACACAGTTCTAAAGGGAGATGGGAAGAGCAGTTCAGGATGATTCCAGAGAAGGGGGATATCACTGGTGCCACCAACATCACATAGTATCCCCTCCCCCACTCTTACCCCGGAATACCTGAACCAGTAGCTGATTAACTCTAGCTTCATTCCACTACCTCTGACCCATCAATAAAATAGAGGTTTCTGCACCAGTAGAATTCTAAATTTCAGCTGGTCAAACCAAGATAGATGATCATAACTCTGACTGGAAGTGCTTTGTTTATTATTAGTTTCTTTATTATCAGTCATTTAGAGTACCCAATGATTTTATAGTAAGTTACTTAAGAAACTTGAAAACATAAACTAGTACTATAGTAGTGTCTTGAAAGAGGCAATATTATAAAATAATTCCACAAGAAATGTTTTCCTTCCTTCTTGCAAATATTATTCTTTTCCTAATTTACTCCTTTTTAGTATCTTCTAAAGCTTATTTTCTTATTTTTCATACCTTTGAAAACCAAACTGAAAGCATTGCCACTTATGAACGATTACATAAATAAAAAGACATGGTACTCTTAAATGGAAATGATTCTGTGACTCTCTGTTTCCTCTTTAAAAGCCATTGAGTGAATGTCATCATGACCTCTTAACATGTAGAATTTAAACTACAAAATAAAGCCTACAATCTAAGTCTTAAAAAAAGAAAAAAACTGGATAAAACAGTCATGTGCCAATGAGCTTCTGCACTCTAAATGTCTGACTCACCCATATAAAAATTATTTCTATTTTTGGTGACATCGAAAAAAATTTCAGCAGTTGATAAAAACAAAATGACTTCTCACAACATTATCATTAGAGCATTTTATGTGATCATAAAGGAGGCACTAATTATCACAAAAAAATCAGGGACTGCTTCATATTTTTCTCTAGAAATGACATAAATGACGTAAGCTCTATTGTTAGCATCTTTCAATGGGTACTTTTTAGATTTATATATAGACCATTTCCATCTTCATTTTGCAACGTTCATATTTGAAGAGTCATGAATGATATATTTACACCATAAGCACTTCTTTAAAATAGATATATAGTGTATTTTAGTTTAAATTTGGGGTGCACACTTTTGGGAACGATCACCAGAGTCTTTCAGAGCAAAACCTCTGTTTTCTTTGTGTTTCTTTGTCAGGAGCAGTGAAAATTTTCCGCAAATAGAAATGATTTAAATATGACAATGTTCAAAATGGTATGCTTCAAATGTGTCTTCATGTTGCATGTATTAAACCTGGCTAGAAAATGAGAAGTTTGTTTGTTTGTTTGTTTGCTTATTTATTTATTTTTAGCAAACTGTTGCCTTGCAAACACAAGACTTCTGGGATAAAATGAAATTTGGTTTCAATGTTTTAAATATAATCTCATTATCCTCTTTAAGCTTAAAATTCTATAATCTTTCATGTGAAAAATACCTACAATGGGTTCAAAAATGAAAGTAATAGAGCAGCATATACATTACAAAAATATTAGCTACATAAACATAAATTGGCTGAAGTGCAAGGTATATTAATTCAGGGGAAAATGCAATCAGACATTGAATGCAGTCTGTTGCTTCATTCAGTGCTTAATATGACTATTCTAGGCAATTTTAAATCCACCTTTCTTAAAGCTAAGTCATAATTTGTAAAATTATATTTTATTACAAATATATGCTATCAATGGCTACTCAGTGAAGCTACTATAGTAGTTGAGTGTTTATTTGAATATAGGTTCAGCCAAAGCAGCCATATTTGCATTTGTAGCCATATCCTTATGATTTTCTAATGTAAACAAACGTAACTCTGAGTGTAGAGTCATTAAGTACTCACTTAATATCATGAATTCATAGTAATTGACAAGGTATTTGAACCCATGATTTCCTTATTGAATGTGGGGGAATAAAATGGAAAAAATAAGTAAAATAAAAGGACCATGTCCTTAACAACTAATGATTATTCACAATAGGATTACAAGGTATAGGTTTTTAGAAGTGTGCTGCATCATTGTAGTTGGCTTTTTTTGTCCTTTATGCTGTAGCCTTTTAAAAAAAGGCTGTGTGAGGGGAGGGCTGGTAACAGAAAACAACTCTTCTAAGCTTGTGTCATTAGAGATATGACAGATCCTTTCTCTAGGACTCCTTAAGAAATCAAAATAGGAAATAATAAAGGAATTTTAGTATGAAATACATTGTCCTTGCTTTAAGTAGCTTGTTTAGAGAGTAAATTAAAAAAAAAAAACAAACTGCACACACAATTCCAATTCAGCACAATAATTATTATAAAGTAGCTATATGAGGAATGTGTAGTTTAAATATTCTGCCTTAAGGTTGCTACTCACCTCAGCTCATAGTTGTTTATTTATATTGTTTTTGGAAATGTGAAGACTACAATAAAAGATGTATCTTTCCTATGAGTTATCTTTCTCTTTTTTAATCCAGTCAAATTTCTGGAAGAAAACCAAAATGAGGGCATGAACTTTCAGTTCAGAGAAATTATATTGCCAGTCTCTTGAATCTGATCTGGCACAAAGCAAACATGGAAAGATAGCGGGAATTATACACTGAGTTTCTTATGTTATACAATCTATAAAACTGCTGAGAAAATTCATAAATAAAGGTAAAATCCAATTTACATTCCACTTGCAGAGTCAAAAACATTGGCATCAAGACTTATCTATAGACTATCTGATTCAGCTAAACATTTTTATTCTATTCATTTCATTTTGTTTTCTTTTACGTTATTGCTCATTTTGACATAGTAATTGGTTTAGGTAAAAGTTCTTATTGGACAGATGGCTCCTTGTATTAGTCAGAAATCAGAAATCTATCCACTTTCTACATCCCTGAAGTGAGGATAAGCATTATAAAGAGTCAATCAACAATTATGAGCATCATAAACCAATATTAAAGCTCATAACTCTTTGGAGGAATATCTATTTCACACTACCTTTTTCAGAGAAAATGTAAAAAGACCCAGATTCTATAAGGTTTACAAGGAAATATGTGTTCTTAATAAATGTAACACAACATGAAATGTTAATGAAAATAATTATTTGTAGGCAATAAACTTCCCATCTATCAAAGTTACCTCAATTATTTCCCGATGAGTTTTACCTTAATCTCAGGTAATTTTCCACACTGTTTAATATTATCTTCCAAAGAATTGGTCCTGGAATTATCTCCTCAGTACTTTCATTCTCTAACCCAACTTGCACCTAAATTACCTTCTACTGTATTCTTTGGAAGTGACTAGATTGAAGACCTTAAAAACTAAATGCTGATAAAAGAATTATTAAGCAAACAAACAATGAAGTACCTTAAATTGCCTTTCTTCACCTACCCTGGCCAGCTTGTCTATTGTGTAATGGCTCTGTTCTATCATGATAAAATTGAAGTGGTCAAACACTGGTTTTAGCAATGGTTAGTACCTAAAAGATTTCAGTACTAACACTGGTTTTAAAAATGGTTAGTACCTAAAGGATTTCACAATGCAATTAATTATTTTCTGAATATACTGAATGAATTTTATATTTTATAAGTAACTTAATGTCATGTAGGATAGGTCTCTCCAATAGGTTCAGAACAGGCTTCCAAGATATATGATGTTGGCATGTGAATTATTTTTGAACTAAGGTAAATGGGGGAATTAGAGAGAAATGATTACTTTCATAACTATGTGTATGAGAATAGTTAGGCTGGATTGCTAGGATCATGGATGACTGGTAGGTGGTACAGCAGTATTACTGGGTGAGGGGAACACCCATTTTAATTTTAATTATTGAGCGTTCTTCCACCCGCATGCAAGCAGCTGCTAAAGTCACAAAGCAATTTAAAGAACAAGGTTTATTAACAAGGGAAACTAACCAGGAAAATGAAAAGTTCATAAAGTCACAAGTGGTCATTTATTTCATCCCAAGTACTGTTTAGTCAGAAAGTTCCAAACACATTTCCAAGATGGTGCCCCTCCAAACCTGCAGGTACCCTGTAATGTCCAGTCCTTCTGCAGTGACTTCTCTTGCTTTTTCTCTCTCCAGCATTCTGAGCTGCTTGGCTTCTCCAAGGATCTTCAAATTTCTTCCACAATTGCTGATGTACAAATTACTGATGTACAGCTTTCTGAATCTGCTGCCTTGCTGTGGCTCCATGCACTACTCTACCAGGCCTGCCTTCAGTAGCATCTGACCTAATCCACCAGGTCTGCCTCAACAGTCCTTGGTCACCCCCTGGCCAGCCATTCTGATATCTGACTCCACACCAGCTACATCTCTGCTGGTCACTCTCCCACCATGACTCTTTGCCACCTTCAACTCACTCTTCCAGGGGGTTTCCCATTACAGTCCACTGGGACTGTTCTCTCATCCAGCCATTCTCATCTCACTTCTGCCTTTTTCCCCCTCTCTCCTCTCTTTTTATATGCCCTCTCTTCCCATTTTCTCTCATGCAGGGTCTTTCTCTCAGACTCCACCGACCAGGGCATTTTGTCACAATTTTCGACTGCTTCACTACCCTGTATTAGATGGACACTGTATATTCCACCCCCATCTCTACCCCTCCACCATCTGATTAAATTCCCAGAATACTAAGAACTGGATGTTTTGAAGCGGGGAGGGGAACTTCTGGGAAAGAAGAAGGAGAGAGGTAGACACTGGAACAGAGAACAGGGAGAGGAATAGAAGAACAAACAGGCAGTCTGCTTTGGGCTTTTAATTTTCTTGGTTTTAGTACTTTGGCAGACAGTTATTTAGGTCATCACCTTCACCTAGTGCCAGATTATCTAGCTTGGATGGTATATCTCGAATTTCATATCTCTCCTCTCAGACTTCTGAAGCTCAGCCAGCCTACTGTTGGTTTTCTCTGCCAGCAGGTTCTTTTAACTTCTCTTCTTGGCAGCTCAGATCTGAGTACTGCTTGTTTGACTGGATGATTGCCCACCAATGGATGGGTTCTTCAGAGCTTGATAGGGAGCTTGTACATTGAAATACTTCCCTACATTGCTTTCCTCCTCTCATTAAAATTCTTTGATTAATGTAGTGAATACACTTCAAGTAGAAGATCTTATCTCTCTAAATCACAAACAATATTCAAACCAGTACTGCTTCAATTAAAAAATTCCAGAATAATGTAGCATTGAAATAAGATTTTTTTCCATCATTACATGAAAAACAATATTTTCGAGTACACAGATATGGCTACTTTTGTGGAGAGGTGGTAAAGAGCACTAGAATGGAAAACATGTTTTTTGTTTGTGTTTTCGTTTTGTTTTGTTTTTAATTAGCTGTTTAGAGTACTTGGGCCATGGTTTCATCTAGTATTAGTTTTGCTTTGCTGGACCACTGCCTGTTATCACCTAGTAAAATGAAGATTCAGGAACTTAACCAGGTATTATTTCCAGAAATAACCTTCCTATCAGATAAAACTATCCATAAAATGAGAAAAATCTAATTAATTTTTATCACTAAATCAGCCTGATCTTCCCTTGAAGTACTAGACCCATTCCACAACTCAGAATAAAAACCCTTGTTATTTTTCCCCTATAAGTTTACAGTCATATAAATTCCATACATGTGTCATTAATTTTGACTTTTTCTCCTATTAATCCTCATCAATTTGTCCCACTAGTCCAAGAACTGAAGAACTCAGAGGAAATGTTCTCTGTCCCTGCAGTAGATGTATCCACTGTAGCTGTATCCAATGTATCGAATGTATCCAATGTATCCACATTCACAGATGCTTATATAAGAAAAAAAAAGTTTTATTAATCATAGTCACATATTGGGATAATAAAAGCAAGACCATACCTAGCAAATTTGACGGTTTTGGGTGATAGGACATTGTCAGCTAGAGAATGTCTCATTTTACCCCAGTGATCTTAGAATCAACATGTACACAGATTATTCATACATATGTAATTAAATTTGTTCTGTTCACCTACTAGCCTGTTTGATGTTAACTTAATTGCTCACCAGATTAGGAGAATCCAGAAGGTTAAAAGGGGAATTTCCTCTCTGCCCCTCTACAACCTAACTTTAATTGTTAGACTAAAGGATATGGTATGCAGTAGCAAAATGTGCAGCTGAAGATTAATGATATGAGTAAAAGAAGATACAACTTAAAAAAGAATAATTTAAATAAAATCAATTTGAGCAGAACTCAATGACTACTAATAAGAACTCATAAGATAAATGTGAAATATAAAGAGACTACTGATGGCAGTCTACATAGGATAAGAATGAACAACAAAAAAAATCAACTCCCATAGAAACTAAAGATGAGTGCTATCTTCCCTGAATGTTTACATTTCAAAGAACTGAGTATCAAGTTCCTGATAAAGTCATTTATGGCTCATTTAAATGACAAGAGATTTTGTTTTTTAAAATACATACATACATACACACACATGCATTTTGAACAGAGGAAGACTCTTCAAAAATAGGTTTTAACAAATGCTCTAAGAAAAAAGGACCATGGAGAATATTTTTTGCTTTTAATAGGAAAAGTACACCTCTTACTTTTAATTCATATTTTTCCTTATGCTGACTGCCAAATCTTTTTGGAATCTCTGAAACACCACAAACAAATAACAACAAATCACTGCCCTCAAGGAATTCATACTGCAACAAAACAGGTTTAATCAGATTACTACATTATTTCTGAAATCGTAACATATTAAAATGTCAGTAGCAACTGGCAGGCATGAATCCTTTGGATGTAGTAAGGAATTCAGCATCCCTTTCAATATCCTTTAGTGTGTTTTCTTGTACTATAGATTCTATAAAACTAGAAACTAATTGTGCATATTTCCTTACAGTTACATTTGGAAGATGGACCTGAGGCAGAGACTGTACTTGTCTGCTTTCTTTTTAATTGTTGTTCAGAGTGACATTATGGAGGCAGATGTCTGTTATTGTATGTGAGGACAGTTGTGGGTTAAAAGAGACAGAGGTAGTGGAGGAGGTCAGGTTAGAAGTTGTGATTTCCTAACCTGTATTGAAATTAGGACAGTGTGTTCTTGGAGCTAACAATTTCCATAGCAACCTCCTGATTGCCAACATTATCAGAAACTTCATTTCACCTTGAACATCAGTTCAATGACCTTGTTCAAAAAGACATTCCAGATAGTTCAGAGTAACTCTTCTAGGCCTTTCAATGACTTTTGAAGATTTTAATTCCTCCTCTATTAAATCTATTTCAATTTTAAAGATAGGATAGTTCATCTGTAAGCGTGTGACCAAGGGACTCTAAACTGTTCAGGAGTATGAATTCTAAAATGGGTCAAGCCTTCCAAGTACACACAAAGGCAAAATGTAGACACTTAGTGTTAGAGATCTTTAATTCACATACACATATAAAGAGAAAAAAGGAAAGTATATTCACAATAAAATTCTCAAAATTACTCATTCCCATTTGAACAGAAACCAGGTCAAAGAGGCTCAGTCCAAAGAGAGGAAACTGGAGCCCACATTCTAAAGAAGCTTGCCACATTCTAAAATACCCACTGAAGGAGAATAACAAGACCTCTGCTGGGGCAGGAGCCAGAGAACTAGGACAAAGGAGAGAGCCAAAAATCAAATAAAATCCACCAGATCAAGATGAAGCAGGAGGCATCGAGTTCCCTGTCAAACTTACAAGAGCTGCCTT
>PVHY01005537.1:71018-82509 GCA_004024945.1 Uropsilus gracilis
TAACCCTCCCTCTCTCTCTCTCTCTCTCTCTCTCTCTCTCTCTCTCTCTCTCTCTCTCTCTCTCTCCTCTCTCTCTCTCTCTCTCCTCCCTCTCTCTCTCTCTCTCTCTCTCTCTCTCTCTCTCTCTCTTTCTCTTCCTCTCCCTCCCCCCTTCCTCCCTCCCTCTTTCCCTCTCTTCCTTCTTCCGTCTCCTTGTAAAGAAACCTTTCATATTTACCCCTTCATTTCTTTATACAAATGTACTTTCAGTTTGCCTCCAGTTTTTAGGTGCAAACAAAGATAAAGACTCACAGCTAGGTCATCTCATTTCACATGGGGTACCCTGGAATAGATATTGGCTGCCATTATCTCTGCCAAAAACCAAGGTCAGTATTTTATACATCTCTTGTTTACATATCGACCCTTCAAATCTCACTAACTAGTGTCTATCCCTTGTCTCTATCCACCATATATCTTCCCCCATCTCCTTCACTCCACTTCAATTTATACATCAACCTTGCTTGTTTTGAGTTACCCTCTACCCCACCATCCTCTATATTTCAGCCTAGCAAACTGGGAACTGTAATACAAGATGGCTGCATGTAAATATGGCTGCATATAAATAAGGATGGGGGAAACGGTAACTATTCACTTCTTTGTGATGCACCACCCCCTTCATGGAGATGAATTTTATAACAGTATTTCCTGCAATTTGATAGTTTCAAAGTAAATCTCTGTTTTACTTATATTTATTTAAATTAGTGTTTTGCATCCTGAAAACTCTAATACAGAGAATTAATTATATGGAGAAAATAAGGATCAATCCAACTAGAATTTATTAATATACTAATTTAGGATGAAATAGCAGAACTGTGTTCTTATATAAATTACATTTTAACCATAAATTTATTATTTTCATATGCACAATATATTTTAGGTTTATAATCTCTTTATAGAATTATACATATGCTGATAGTTAACAACTGAGATTAGAAATAATAGTATATGTAGCAAGAATGAATTCAAAACATTTTTCTTTTATATTAATAACAGATTTTTTAATTATTATTGATGTAACATTGGTTTTAAAAAACTTATATGATTGAGAGGTATAGGTTCATACATCCTCATATGTCTGTTACCTAATACCACATAACCACCAAGATATCCACAGTTCTCCAACATAGCCATTTGGGACCACTTATCCTTTTGTTGACCCCTTTCTCCATAATCCTCTGGTTACCTGAATTCTACATTCCTATTTTCTAGGTTTTAGTTTTTGACTTGGTTACCCTTTGTTTAGTTTCTCTATATTTCTCAAATGAGTGAAACTGATATTTATCAATCTCCTTCTTACTTATTTTGCTCTAGCTTTATCCATATTACTCCAAATGGTAAGAGTTTATCTTTGTAATGTAAATGAATATAATTCTGTTGTGTATATACAACAAATCTTCTTAATTCTTTCTTCTCTCACTGAGAACTCAAGCTCTTTTCACAACATGACCACTGTAAATAGTAATGAAATTAACATAGGATTTCATATATCTCTATATAATTAATTAATATAAATAATAATATTTTTTCATTCACTGTATAGCTACCTAAGTTTAAGATCATTAAATCAATTGGCAGATCTACTTTCAGTATCTACAGAAATCTCCATACTAGCTTGTTGTTTTCCATATCAGTTGGAGTGGTATACATGGATCACCAATAATTTATGAGTTCCCTTTTCACCACACTCTCTCCAACACTTAATTTCTCTGTTTTTTTTTTTAATATGGAATATTCTTACAATATCTAATTTTGATTTTGATTTGTATTTTCCCAATAAGTGATAACATTTTTTTTCTCAAGTGTTGGTCGGTCACCTCTATACATTCTCTAGAGAAGTATCTATTTAGCACTTCTACCATTTTTATAGGGATTTTGTGGAGGTTATCCTGTAGTGGTTTATATGTATGAAGTATTTGTACATTTTGAATGTCTTCCCTTTGATAGATTGTATAATGTGTGCATCTTCTCCCCCATTAATAGGGTGTCTTTAATTAAATGATAGTTTCCTCATTCTCATAGAGCTCCATAGCCATGCGTCTACAGAGTATTGGCTTGTACTTTGACATTTTATTGTGTCATCTTGAATCCTGAGGGTTATGGAGGAGAGTACTCTTCTGAGCATGGTATTCTTGACTGAGGATGACACTTTCTCTTATATACCTTGGTTACTAATTTTTCTCAAAAATAAATTTCATACTAGTGTAAAGATAGCTGCTACTTTTGAATGCCTAGAAATTAACACATCAATTACATGGGTTTTATAAACAAATCTTGCTTTCAAAATAGAATACCAGATTCCTTTCTATAGTAAGGGAAGACCAGAAGAGCATGCTTAATTTATAGTCTTTTGATAAATTGAATATGAGACCTCAAAGAGTTTTCTGAGTACTTTTATGTCTCTTCTGGTGAGTTTATGCAAATTATGGCCAAAATAAAAGAAAATAAGTACAGTTGTTCATCTTGATTCCCCATTTTCACAGGGGGAATTTAAGCAAACTGAAATTAAAGCAAAACCAACAAAAGTGATAAGATATTAGTAACACTGATTTGTTGCTCTATCACTGTGCTGTTGAGTCATGCTGAATTCCCTGAGCAACTCAGAAAAGATTACACTTTAAATTTATGTCATTTAGTTTACAGCCCCCAAAGAATACTGAACTGTAGGTGACACCATTTCACTCCTTGCCCCTGTGAGGAAGCTGGAGTTCTAATCTCTCTTCCATAACACCCAAACTCCTTTCCTCTTGGTAGACCAGTCCTCTCTTCCATCTCACAGCTGCTTTTCTGCTTCACTGGGCACATAGAGACTTTGTATCAGAAACCAGAAAAGGAATTTTGAATTGGATATTTGTGTTATTTTTCATATATAAATTGCATTTCTGAAGGTGTGTGTATTGTGTTTAGTATATATTGTATCCAAATATCCTGTGATTAATAAATTGCATTTAGCAATCTAGAGAAAATAAAAATCAGGGACTCTCCTACTACACATAATCCACCAAAACAACACAATTCTCTCTTGAGGGCTATTCAACATTTTGTAAAAAAATAATAAAATGTTCATATAGGGTTTGTGATAACCAATTGCCTGTCTCATAATTTTCTGCACTAAAATGTATAATTATAGTCAATGACTTGTTTTGATATTCTACTTTTTAAGGACTACAGCAAAAGTGAAAAATAAGAAAGGACTTTCTGGCACAATTAAAGTGAAATGAAGATTTTATGCATTAGGTAGTTTTGCTTATTGTAATATAATTTTTTTCTAATATATAAAATGGTCAGCTGACATATATTCACAGCTATGAAACAAAAGCTTAATGAAAGAGAAACTTATTAAAGAGTTTATTTAGAGACAAACTGATCTATTACTGGGAGACCAAATCAGATTTCTCCTAGTTACTCTTCCCTGCTCTCAGTTCTTGGCCTTCATTTATATTAACACATTATATGATTAAAATGTTTTTTCTCAGGTGAGAAAAGAAAACATCTAATTAATTTTTGCATTTTTACTTATCAAAAAGAGGTCTCTTCTAACAAACTTAGCTAACTGATAAAGATGAAACACTGCTTACAACTGAGGAGTAATCCCTTGATCTGAAAAGTTAATTAGAGTTCTGTTTGCAAAGATGTATGGAACAAAGGCTACTGGAATCTCTCATCCTAAAAGTAACCCTAAACACTTTAGGTGGTAGTAAGGGCATCAACCATAGTTTTGTAATCTCACAACTTCTAAACACAGGGGTTCTGTCCATAGACTTTTAAGATGCTCCTTGTTTTGTTTAGTTTTACCACAATATTCTTCACAGTGAACACTTTTTTTCTGTTTACTTCAGCCTCTTCTGTGATCCTGATCAGATGAAAGAGATATTTTCCCACAGAGCAAAATGTAGAATTTTCTTTTTGATTCTCAAAACTATGTCAACCCAAATACTTACCATTAACTAGTCAAAAGATTGTTTGGTTTGGGTAAACATATTCCTTTGGTCTGTTTTGGTAAAATGGTTCTGTTATATGTCAAAATGATCAATGAGTCCATGCATGTCTTCCTTCACTAGTTGTGAAGTCAAATAAAGTCTTGAATTCAATATCTTCTCCATCACACAGACTATTCAGGCTCTTACAGGTCTTACAGTTTAATAATTTCAAAGATCATTTATCTTATTCCAATGCCCATAAAGATTGATCTTGCCCTGAATAATAACCTTTCCTCTGTTCTGGTTTCCAACACACATTTTAAATCAGCTCCAGCACATGATCTCCCTCCTCACTCAAACCATTTTGACAATTTTGTTCATTGAACTTCTCTTCAATAGTCATCATTTAACTCAATTTTAATTTACTATTTCAACTTAAAAAGTAATTAAATGACAATTTAAAATAATGTTTCTGGATGTCCTGGTTTGGGCACATTTTTTCTTCTAAAATACTGTTTTATTGGGCTAAAGAAGCTATAATCTTATTTTCAAATATACATAGAGATCAAAGTGACTCCAAAAGGTTCAACAAAGTCAGAACTCTGAAAATGTTTGTTCTTTGATGTTTTACAGTTAGCAAAAGAAATATATATATATGTGTGTATGTATGTATGTTTGTACATATATATATATGCAATCAATTAAAAAATTAAAAAAAGAAATAGTGGCTTAATGGTCATCAATAACTTAACTTAATGGTCAAGGAACAAATGTTTTAAAGTTTAATCTTCAAATAGAACACTTTGTATCTTGACCTTCCTAAGAATACTACAATGTTTTAAAAGTCTATTTTTATGAATAATTACAGATGAAAGTGTAGATAAATGACTTTGTGCTCATTTGTTCTTGTAAATACCTTAGCATTTTCAAATAATGCAATTCAGCTTTCTAATGCATACCAGGCTTTTAGAAAGCAAATGCCACAAATTATTTTTATAAAACTACTTTATCATTTAGAGAAATCTGGTGTTCATCTAGAAGCACACATTATTTCCTTTGTTCTCCATTAACTGCTCTCGCCCCCAATGTTCATGTAATTCCTTAAAAATTATTCACTGATATATAGTAAATCAAGTGTTTTTAACTGAACACAACATTCTTCACTATATCATTATTCCAACTTGCAAAAATGATAATGAACCCATTGTTCAAATTTTAAAACTTGTCTTAAATAAATATAGACATCATACTCTCTTCACTTATCAAAGGACTGTTGCTAAAAAGAATGCTGTATATACAGGCAGACAGCAAATAAAAGTATAAGTCCATAGCTTAACTTGACTAAATTTCTTTATAATATAGTATGCAGATTGTATAGGTCATCTTAGTATCTGCAATTATTTTTTCTTTACTATTAATTTTTGTTATATTTATTTTCATATGTTTAAAGGTTAACTAGGTGTACGCATAATTATTTAACTTTTTTCCATGCTAGTGGCATAATTCTTGCTTGCTTTGTAAACCATTGAATCTTTATTTCTTAACAGTTACTTGCTAAAAACATAGGTTTAATTCATTAAAAAATTTTAATTGAAAATTATTAGAAAGAAATTCTGGTTTTTCCTCCCACTGAAAAAAAATTATTTATTTTATTTTTAAAATTTATTTATATATAAAATTCACATCTTTGTAATCCCAGGCATTCAGCCCCCACCCTCCCCACCATTCTCCCCCTTTCCCAGGACTCCTGCCCAAAGTTGTGTGCTTCAGTTTGGTGGTTACCTTGTTTTGATTTTTCCTCATCACTTTTGATTATTTTTTCCCTATGTCCCATATATTAGTGAAAGCATTTGGTTTCTGTCTTTTTCTTTGTGACTTGTTTCTGCTAATATGATTTCTTCTAAATACATCTATGTTATAAAATCATCAAATTTCTCATTTTTAATTGATGAGTAATATTCCATTGTGTATATACACCACATCTCTTTCATCCAGTAATGTTTTGGGGCTTTTCGGTTGCTTCTAAGTCCTTGCAATTATAAATAGTGCTGCAGTAAATATCAAGGACAGGTGTCCTTTTGTACCTACATTGAGGTCTCTTTTGGGTAGATTCCCAAGAGAGCAATTGCTGGGTCAATTAGTAATTCCATTGTCATTAATTTGAGGGTCCTCCACACAGCTTTCCATAGTGGTTGGACCAATTTACATTCCCACCAACAGTGTAAGAGTGTTACTTTCTCTTCACATCCTCGCCAGCACTTGTTGCCCGTTCTTCGGATGTGGTTTTTCATGCGGGCCATTCTTACTAGTGTAAGGTGGTATCTCATTGTGGTTTTGATTTTCATTTCCCTTATTGCTAGTGACATTGAGCAATTTTTCATGTGTCTGTTGGCCATTTGTATTTCCTCTTTGGATAAATGTCTTTTTAGTTCTTCTCCCCATTTTTTTGATTGGGCTTTTTGTTTTGCTTTTGTTTAGTTGTGTGAGTTACTTATGGATCTGCATTATTAAACCCTTAGCACTCTTGTGGAGGGCAAATTTTTTTTTTCCCATTTGGTTGGGCTTCTTTATGTTTTTTCTGTTGTCTCCTTTGCTGTACAGAAGCTTTTTAGTTTGATGTAGTCCCATCTGTTTATGGTGTCCTTCATTTTTTGCATCTGTAGATGTTTCCAGAAAGGGATTTCTGAATTGTAATTCATGGAGGGCTTTGCCCAAGTTTTCCTAATGTATGTTATGGTTTCAGGTATGACATCTAAATCTTTTATCCATTTTAAGTTGATTTTTGTACATGGCATGAGGGAATTGTCTTGGTCCATTTATTTTATGTCTTACCAATTTTCCCAGCCCATTTATTGAAGAGTCTATGTTTGTTCCTATGTAAGTTTTTCACTCCCTTATCAAAGATTAGTTGACTATGTGTGTGGTTTTATTTCCAGGCACTCAATTCTGTTCCATTGGTCTGATTGAATGTTTTTGTACCAGTCCCAAGATGTTTTAATTATTATGGCTTTGTAGTATAGTTAGAACTTTGGAATTGTAAATCCTCCATTCTCTTTTTTTTCTGGTCAGGAGAATTTTTGGTATTCGAGGTGTTTTGTCATTCTATAGGAATTTCAGTAATTTTTGTTCTATCTCTTTCAAAAATGTCATTGGGATTTTTATCGGGATTGCATTGAATCCGTAGATCACTTTTGGTAGGGTGGCCATTTTGATGATATTAATTATTCCAATCCATGAACAGGAAATATTTTTTCCTTTCCTTATGTCTTCTTCTATCTCTTTTAGCAGTGTTCTAAAATTTTCTTTGTATAGTTCTTTCACATGTTTTGTTAGGTTTATTCCCAGGTATTTGGGGGGGGGGGTGCAAAGGCACATGGGATGGTTTTTCTGATTTCTTCTTTTTCTATTTGACTTTTTGTGTATAGGAAAGCTACCAACTTCTGTTGTTGATTTTGTATCCAGCTACCTTACTGAACTGGTTTATTAGTTCAAGTAATTTTTCTATGGATTTTTTGGAGTTCTCTATATAGAGAATCTTGTCATCAGCGTATAATGGTAGCTTCAGTTCTTCTTTACCTATTTGTATCCCTTTTGTGCCTTTCTCTTGCCTTATTGTCCTAGCTAGAACTTCCAATACAATGTTAAAGCATAGTTGGGAGATTGGGCATCCTTGCCTGTTTCTAGATCTTAACTGGAATGATTCTAGTTTTTCTCTATTTAGGATCATGTTTGCCATAAGTTTGTCATATATGGATTTTATTATGTTGAGGTAAGTTCCCTTAACCCCTAATTTTTCAAGGGCTTTTATCATGAATGTTTGCTGGTCTTTGTCAAATGCTTTCTCTATGTCTGTTGATATGTGTTTTTGTTTTTCTCTTTGTTGATGTGGTGTATTAAGTTAATTGATTTCTGGATATTGGACCATCCTTGTGCCCCTGGGATAAATCCCACTTGGATTCAATTTGCCAGGATTTTGTTTAAAATTTTTGCATCCGTGTTCATTAGTGAACATGGAAATAGTGTTTCTTTCTTGGAGCTGTCCTAATTTGGTTTTGGTATGAGTGTGCTGTTTGCTTCTTAGAATGTGTATGGCAGTTTTCCTTTTCCTAATTTTTTGGAAAAGCCTCAGCAATGCAGGTGTTATTTCATCTTTGAATGTCTGGCGGAATTCATCTGTAAAGCCTGGTCTCTTGTTTTAGGCAATGTTTTGATAACTGCTTCAATTTCACTGCTTGTGATTGGTTTATGCAAGTTCTCTATATCTTCCTTGTTCAATTTTGGAGAGTTTTATATTTCTAAGAATCTATCCATATCATTCAGGTTGTTGTATTTATTTCCATTTAGTTGTTCGCAGTAATCTCTTATCCTTTGGATTTCTTTTGTGTCTGTTGTAATTTCTTCACTTTCAGTTGTGATTCTGTTTATTTGAATTTTCTCTCTTCTTTCCTTTGTGAGAATGATCAATGTGTATTTGAGAAGAAGGTGTAGTCTTTTCTTTGTGGGTGTAGCGTCCTGTAGATGTCTATTAGGTTCATTTTGTCTGGGTCTTCTTTTAAGACTTTTGTGTCCTTGTATAGCTTTTGTTTTTTTGATCTGTCCTTTGTTGAGCGTGGTGCATTCAAGTCTCCTACTATATATGTGTTTTCATCAATATCTGTTTTCAGTTCTCTTAGTGGCTGTCTTATGAATCTTGACATGTCTTGAATGTCTCCCTCATTTGATGAGTATATGTTGATAATTGTTATGTTTTTTGGTTGGTTGAACCTTGAACCATTAGGTAGTGACCATCTTTATCTTTACTACTTTTTTTTTTATTTTGAAATCTTCTTTGTCTGCTATAAGAATGGCTACCCTTGCCTTTTTGGGGGGATCATTTGCTTGTAGAATTGTTTTCCATCCTTTAACTAAACTTCAATCTATGCTTGTGTTTTGAGATCAGATGTGTTTCTTGGAAGCAGCAGAATGTTGGGTTCTGTCTTTTAATCCAGTCTGCAACTCTGTGTCTTTTGATTGATGAGTTTAGCCCATTGACATTTAGAGTAATCACTGTTGTTTGAGGATCTAACAATGGGTTACTGGTGGTCATTTGGAATTCTATTTTAGTTTCTTCTTTTCTTTTGATTCATTCTTTTTATTCTTCTGCAGATTTTGATCTAAGGGCTTCTTGCAGGAGTTCTTGGAGTGGGGTTTGGTGGTAGCAAATTTCTGGAGACTTTGTGTGAGGAGCTTCTAATTTTTTCTTCATAAGGAAAGGACAGTTTTGCTGTGTAGAGTATTCTTAGTTGGCACTTTTTGTCTTGGAGCGTTTTGAAGGTGTGA
The DNA here is from genome assembly GCA_004024945.1 of Uropsilus gracilis. Lineage (NCBI taxonomy): Eukaryota > Metazoa > Chordata > Mammalia > Eulipotyphla > Talpidae > Uropsilus > Uropsilus gracilis. Next base: position 80,294 of record PVHY01005537.1, read on the forward strand.
CCCCATTCTCTCCTTGCTTGGAGTGTCTCTTCTGAGAAATCTGAGGTCAGTCTGATCGGTGTCCTTTGTGGATTATATGATTCCTCTCTCGTCATTCTCATAATTTTTTCTTTATCTTTGGCTCTTGGAAAGTATTACTATCATGTGTCTTACTGTGTTTCTTCTTTCATTAAAGTAGTTTGGTGTCTTTTTTGTTTCCTGTAGGTCTATTTTCATTCCTTTCCTCAGGTTTGGAAAATTTTTCTCCATTATTTCATAGAAAACCCTTTCAGATCCTATATCTTTCTCTTCTCCTTCTGAGATTTCAATTACTCTTATATTTGTTTTCTTTAGGGTATCTGACAGATTTCTGATTTTGTTCTTCTGCCTTCTTACTTTGTTTTTCTCTCTCTTTATCTTTCTTCATTCTCTCTTCTTCTGTATCTTCTAGTGTGGTGATTTGTTCTTCTGTTTTTTCTAATCTGCTTTTCTGGCTCTTCCCTGCATTTTTGAGCTCTTCTATTGCTCCTTTTATACACTGTATTCCCTGCAGCTTCATTTTGCTTTTTTGTTTTTTGTTTATTTGAGACTAGGTCTCACTATTTTTTCCCCATGGAACCACAGGCCCTCATTGTCTAGGGTACCACAGACTCAAGCAGTCTCAGCTTCCGCAGTCTCAGCTTCCCCAGTCTCAGCTTCCCAGGTAGCTGGGATTACAGGTGTGTGCCACCATGCCCAGCAATTTTGGGGGGACTAGGTCTCACTAGATGCCCCCAGTGGGACTCGAACCATGATCCCTGGCCCTGGCCATGGCTTCCTAGGCTGCCTGCTACATACATGTGCCACCATGCCCAGCCCTTATAGCTTCTTATTTAGGGTTTCAATTTCATTTTTCTGTTCATCAGTGTTATTGCTCATTTTGCTGCATTCTTTTCTATATTTTTCTGCTACTTCTTTTAGTTCATTGAAAGCTTCTAACCTCTTACTTTCCCCATTTTCCCCCTCTTCCTTGACCTCCATGAGTACTTTTATCATGTTGATTCTGAATTCTTTGTCTGACATATGAAGTATTTCTTCCATATTGTCCATGTTGGTTTCTGCAGATTGTGTATCCTTTGGTGGTGATTTTTTTAAGGGCATGCTTGAGTATTTGTATTCTTCCTCCTTCCTGTGTTTTCCTTTCAGATTTGCTCTATGTATTGAGTGACTACTGCTCTAGTATTGGATAGCATGTTGAAGCCTATCAAGTTGTGGTTAACTTTGCCTTTTGCTTTTGCTGTTGTGGTGATTATATAATATTTCAGTTGGCTATTTTGGTGGACAAGTTCTTTTTTTCAGAAAGTGGATATGGTGATTAGATGTAGTTTCTGTTATATTGTCTGTCTTTTTTCATTTTTTCTCCTCTTTCGGATTGATGGTGCTTAAATATTTTTTAGTGCCTCCAAGCATCTAGGGCTTGTTATATAACCCTGTTTACTGGGGTGTCTTGACACTCTATTTTTCAAGGGATCCATTCAGTGCAAAGCTCCCAGCCCCACCCTATCTCCCAGCTATGTTACCTTGGCAACTGAAAGTAGTCAGGTGCTGGCTCTAGCCCTCACCCCCAGAATGCTGGGGTTCGAGCTCATTTCCACCGAGTTGGATTTCCCTGGGCCAGTAAAACTCAGTCTGCACTTAGCCTGAATCAGAAAAGAAATTTAAAATCATTTACTGCCATTTGTACTCCATGAAAATGCTGTAGAAACTGAAAATCAATAACTTTATGATCCATCAGAAAACTAAGGTCACACACCTAATTGGTCCTTACTCTGCAGGGAAATGCATGTGCAGGTAGATGCACATATACCAAGGTCTGCTCAGCACAGGATTTTGGAGGCACACGTTGGTGTGCATATTTCAATGATATGATAATTCTTGACTAATCATATGAAGCTCAATGAGGACCATCCTGGGAATGAAATATTTCTAGGTGTTACTTTCCTAGGAGGGGAGGAATCTAAGGAGGGGGAGGGTTAGGGTGGGGGGATGTTGACACTTACCTGGGCTTCATTCTTGGACCCCATCATGTTTACCCAGTAAATCTACAATGTTTCCTCTTGTTCCAGGTAAATTTTTAGGGAGACTGACCATTGTGAAACATGAGTAGAAGCATCTGTATAAAAGAACTTTGTCAGGAAAACATTCTGAAAATTTATCCTGGCTGTATTTGTGTCTTACTTAAGTGGGGGGGGGGGGGG
>PVHY01005538.1:0-82280 GCA_004024945.1 Uropsilus gracilis
CTTGTCTGCAGGGCAAAAATTTTCTCCCAGTTGGTTGGGTTTCTTTTTGTTTTGTTTATTGTCTCTTTTGCTGAACAGAAACTTTTTAGTTTTATATAGTCCCAGCTGTTTATGCTTTCCTTCATTTTTCTGCCAGCCATAGTTGTTTCCCCAAATGGATTTCTGAGGTGAAATTCATGAAGGGTTTTGCCTGGGGGGGGACGGGGACACGACACTCATCGTCTCTTCTCAGATAAGCATCCTCATCTCTTTTCCCAACAAATCAGGAGTGTGGGTTGATGCCAACCATTCAGAATCCTTTCCTTTGATCTCGGGTCAGAACTAGTAGTTGATCAGTTACTCTTTGAATTTCTTAGGTATGAGTCAGTGCCAGACCCCTGTACCCCTAACCAATCCCCATCACTATCCTCTAGCCTCTTTTTATTCTTAGTATGGATAAACTCTCTACCTTTCTTCTAATATCAGTATGGATGAGTTTGAAAGTTAAGCTTTCTACTAACTCTACCCATTCATTTATTCATTCATCCCCTCTACATCAATGACTATATAATGTCTACATTCCCAGCACTATTTCTAGGCACTGGGAGTGGAACAGTGAACAAACATGTTCAAACTCTCATGAAGCTTATCTGCAAGAGTGGAGAATCTGATAATAGCTCAACAAAGTATGAAATATGCAATACACCTGGCTTATTGTCTCCATTTTTGTAACAGTCTTTGTAACATTCAAGTTCTTGCTTTTGATTGATTTGCATTTTTATACTTTAGAATTGGTCCATTTCATGGAGATTTTTCAAATTCATTAGTGAAGAGAGTTTTATTCCTTTGTTTTCAACTTTTTGCATTTTATTGTTTAAATTATCTCTTATAGATAGATAACATATTGTTGAACCTTAAAAAAATCCCCCCCCAGTTTAAAACTGAAAGGAGTGGGCATTTATCCCTCCTTGTTGTGCAAGAGTGTAAAGATGTATAAGAAAGAACTTGGTGAAGAGAGAGAATCCACCATGGCCTTCAGGCCCTTTTGGTTTGTAATTAGGAGGAGAGAATAAAAGGCATTTTGCCTAGTTCATGTGAATGATGTTCCTGGCGAACATGACTGTTTACACACTTCAAATACAACTTACTAGCATGTTGAGGAGACTTCAAAAACCACATACAGTACAACTTAAAACTGGATGATCATCCTGCAAATGTGTGTACAAAGTTATCACTGGATTCTCCAAAGACTATTACGTTCGTGTGTCTCAGGTTTGGTCAATATTGCTCTTATACAGCCACAGTCACAGAAGCTTAAGATCCAAATAGGAAAGGTCACAGGATTTTGAAAGGCAGCTTGCTTTCATCAATAAAGAGAATTTCTTACTTAGTCTAACAGTCATGTTCCTGGAATAATGGATATGAGTTTCATGGAAATGCCTTTAAGCTTATGTACTTATGTTCAGTAAAATTACTTTCAAGATAATCTTTTTGATGATGCAAATAAGTTGTTTTGAAGTGCAACCAATATAAATGAAATGATTTTGGTGGGGGGGAAAGTCTACCACTCTGTGTCCTAGTTCTTGAAATTGAAAAACCATTTGCATACTAGATGTTTTGATGGCTGTGATTAATTTATCAGTAACACTGATGATTCATTCTTGAATGCAGAAATTCCAGAGGACAACTGCTTATTCAAATACACAGGTATTTCTGTTAAGTGAATTTTCACTCTGCCATCCAGATAGGCTTAAAGAGTTAAAAACATAAGAAGAACAGGAGCCATTAGCTCTGTTTTAATTGGGAAGTCACATACAAACCAAAGAATATGGAAGAAGAAAGGGGGCCTGAGAAAATGAAAGTTGAAGGGTGGGGAGATATAAAAGAGTTGGGAACAAAGCCCATCATGCTGGATGTAATAAAATCTCCATATCCATTTAAATACCACCAGTTAAACCTGAATCTTGAAACACAGGTTGTGGGTAAAGTTTATTCTGGTTGGTCAAAACCTAAGGAGTCCTTTGTAGGTCCTTTAAATAGAAGGAATACAGCAGCAGCTTCATGTTCTTCATCTTGCTTTTATAGTGTTTTGAGTTTAAAGGATTAATAACAGTCTCTTCCTATACTTAGTTGAGCTCTTCCTGGTTCAAGTCTCTACCCCACCATCAGCCCTCACCATGTCCTTATCCAACTTTAAGTCCATAAAGATGTTTTTTAGTCTCCCCGAGGTGACCCCTGGAAAATTGGCTTGTCATGCATGCTTGTCTGCTGGGCAGCAATATTGGTAGTGAGATGCAGTTTTTGTACTTGGTTGTTGTTAACATGTACAGCATGCAGTACTACTGTATCCCTTAAACATGTGTGCACAGGGGAGAAGGTATGGGCTCATGGAAAGTCCCCAAATGGAAATCAAAAGGGCTTCCTCTTTCAGACCTCCCCCATTTTTTTTGTTACATGGCCAGTTTTCAAATCCATTCCTAAGTGGTCCTGTTGTACTTTTCTCTATCCGTTTTGCAGATAATGAGCAATCTCAGGCAGAGAAACAGGGTCTGGGGTGGGATCACATAACAGAGAACAGATGGACAGAAGGACTTTTGGAAGAGTTCATGCTGGAACCACTGGGACCACAGAACAGTAGGACAAGTGCTGCCATTATCATGATTATTTAGATGATAAAATTCTTATAAATATAACCAAAAATGGTCTGCCAGGTGGGTCTAGAACAGTGCTGTCTTGGACTCATTATTCCTCACCACTGAGACCAGGCCTTTCTGGGGGCTTCACTCCACACTCCATGAATTATACATTTTCCCAGTCTGACTGATAGCATCAGGTAACGTTTCCAGTCTAGCCTGTTCACTAGACTCTGTTCCCTTCACTCCTTTTGGGTGATTTCTTCCACCACATATGCTGTGCATGATATCTGTGGACACCTGAGGTTCCTTTTCTGAGCCTTCCTGTCTTGTGTCCTGTGTGGTGAACTCTGGCTGCATTCATCTTCCTGGATTCTCAGTTCCATCTCCTCCACTCAAGGAGTTTGCCAGGCTCTACTTCAGTTTCCCTAAGACGCCATACTCAGAGCTCTCTTATAAGACAGTTGGGGCAGCCACAGCATTCACCTCACATGTTACACTTTCTCAAATGTGGTATCCTCTGTTTTTTGACCTCCTGTGTCTTAAGAAACACCATGTTTTTTTTTTTTTTTAATTTGTGTTGTTTCAGGCAGGAGGGTAAACTGTTCCCTGTTACTGCATTTTGAATAATAGCAGAAGTGACCAATTCTTTTATTGTTCCCTAAACTTAATAAGTCTGCTAAGGGAGGTTTCCATGGTGACGGCAAAGAGGACCCAAACAGTTTCCCAGTTTCAAAGACTAAGGCTCCCTCTTTCAATGATCCCTCAAAAACTCAACCCGTGGCCTATGGAGCTGTTCTTCTACCTCCCAGAATGTGTCTTCAGTCTGTGTTTCCTAGCATTCCCTAGACCTTACCTTCAAAGGTGGGCAGGGCACAAGTCTTTAAAGACAGAGGCAACTGTAGTTATTGTTTTCAGGGAAACTCATACATGAAATGGCAGGGAGATTCCTGGGCAGAGTAGAGGTGGGTAGAGGCAGAAGCCAAGGTGAGGCAGGTGAAGGTGCCAAGGCTAGAGACCAACACAAGACCATGTGAGAGTCATGTTTATGGGGAAGTCCACTCATTCATATTTTCAACTCCTGGGGTGAGGGCAGGGCCAGGTGAGGAGACAGCATGTGTGGGAGAAGGCCACACATGTCTCCAAGGTGCTGAATATATTGGAAGAGATGGTGTTTGAAACACATGTAGCTGATATGACTGGCTGCCTACTAAGTGCTGTCTTTGCTGGACTCCCAGGTCATGGCTGGGAAGAGATTGCTCAGGGGTTATATTCCCAGTCCGCTTGTAGGAAGACAGCGATGTATAGTCTAGCCATGGGATGTGAGTGACAGTGATGTGTGTCTCCCATGCAGGTAGGCCCATATGCTTCCCTCCTCACAGGGCAATCCTTGCCATCAATGGGCATGGCATCACCATGATATCAGAGATATTATGACATTGAAACTCCAATGTCATGTTAAAAACATTCTCCTAATGCAGTGACTTGATGATTTGGTCAACTGACTTTTGACTATCCAGTATTCAGCAGATTCTTCCCTGGGGACATATATAATTTTTACTTGGCATGCTTTCTTTGGAAAGACCAAGTGGTGTTTTGAGTAGTAGATAACACATCAGTTTTAGCAAAGAGGCAGCCAATTTCACTCAGATTTATTTAGTAGATGTTTAATGCTCTGGCTAGGCAGGGAAGGACTTGCCTTCATCTTTTTTCTTCCATCTGTAGGAGGCTAGCTTCCCTAAAATGCCCTCCTCTTGCTCTTAAGAAGAAGAAACCAAAGAAAGGAGAGAAGAAAGGGAGGTAGAGAAGACCTTCACTTAAGGTTGTTAGTGTAAGACTAAACACAAACCAAAAGAACTCAAGGGGTAACAAGGATGCCATTCCTTGGCCTGTGTGCATGTTTGTATCCTGCATCATCTAATCACTAAACCATGCCTTGCAATATGGTGACCTTCTAAGGTTAGGGGCATAACCATGGAGTTTTACATCTAACTTCTTCATCTTATAGATCAGCAACAGGAGACTCACATAGAGGCAGGCCTGCACAAAGCTGCTCGTATGGACTCTGCAGAAGGGATTTCCCACATGGACATGGCTCAGAGACTTCACAGAAGCCTCCTCCCACTCTTCACGCCCAAGTGCTCAGCCAAGCAGCTGAACCTCCCTCTCTGTGAGTTGGCAAAACCACAAAGGAGACCTCAGGGAGACCAGGTCCCCTCGTAGCTTGGGTGTCACCCAAACAAATCACGAGGTTCAGGGAGAATAACATCCCAGACAGGTGCTTTCTTGCCCAGTCCTGACCACACATCTGCTCTGAGTTTCATTTTCAGGGGAATCCCTCCTGCCTTCAGTGGGTGTCGCTGTGAGCAAGTAACTTGAATCTCTTTCACTATGCCCTGGGACAGTGAACATCTTAGGTGATGAGAGAGCTAAGTTGCAAGGCTGCTTGGAAAGCAATCTCCCTAATGCTTATCTGGAGGTGGTTTTGCTCTTTATACATCTCCTTGGTTCCTCTGTCCTCCCAGACTCTTCCCACTTGATTGTTATAAACCAGGCAGTGACCATGTGGCACAGAGTGGCAGTTGAGAAATTTCTCAAGCCCACCATGGCCACCTTTGCTTTTTCTGTATGTCTCTCTCACACATTGGGGACACCTTTGGTTTTTCCAGAGAAAACCAGTCCCTTCCTCCATTGGTACTTTTTCATAAGCTGTTTCTTCTGTCTAAATTGTCCTCTATCTGGACTGTTTAAACACTTCCTCCTCATTCTTTTATTTATTTCAAATTTGTGGTAAAATATGTATAACGTAAAATATAACATTTTAACCATTTTCAGACTGACAGGTCAGTGGTGTTAATAAATTCACATTGTTGTGGGACCATCACTACCCTCCTTCTATAGAACGTTTAATTTTATAAAACTGAAACTCTGTACCATGTAAACCACAAACTCTCCTTCCCTTTGCCCTCCTCCCCCTACCTTTGGCAACCAATATTCATTCCACTTTCTGTCTCTATGAGTTTATCTACTTCAAGCAACCCTTATGAGTGAAGTCATACAGTCTTTGCCACTTTGTGACTATATTTCACTTAACATAATATCCCCCAGGGCCATCCATGTCAAAGTTCCCTTCCTCTTAAAGCCTGCACATTGTTCCATTGTAAGTATACGCCAAATTTTGTTTATCCAGCTACCTGCTGATGGACATTAAGTGGATTCCACTTTTTGGCTCTTGTGGTTTTCTTTGTGACTTCTCATAGAGACTATCCCTGGACGTGCCATATGCACTTGAGAAGAATGCACAGCCGCTGTTTGATAGAATGTTCTGTGTTGTGTGTTAGGTCTTGTTGATTGATTCTGTTGTTAAATTCCTGTAGTACTTTCTTTCCAGCTGTCTGGTGTTCTATACATTCTTGAGACTTGGAAATTAAAATCTCCAACTGTGATGTAGAATGATCATTCTCCCTTCAGTTTTGTCAAGTTTTGCCTTCTATGTTTTGGTGGTCTATTATTAGGTGCATACATGTTCTTTCTCTAACTGCTTCTTCCTTTGAGGTCTTTAACTCTGCCCTATATCTCAGCTCCAGCAGAGTTACTCTCTTCTGTGATTTCACTTGTAACTTGTACATATCTCTATTATCAAATTTTGCTTCAGTGACTAATTTACATGTCTTCCCAGTAAGTTTGCCTTGGAGAGTACAGCATTTTGTCTTATTTATGTTTGCATCACTAGAACCTAGCATAGCTTCTGGCTCATAGCAGGTGCCCAAGAGCATGTTTGGACATTGTTATATAGAATGGCTCTGTCACCTGTGTTATTCCAGGATAAAATGAATTGCGGCCAGAAATTCTGAGTACATCATTGATTTTGTGTAAGTAACACAGGCTCCCAACTCTCTCAGTTGATCTGACCACAACTCTACAAGGTGGGGAGGACAGAGCTTTACACATCTCATTTTGGGGTAAGAAAATAGGAACTCAGAGAGACTGGTTGTTTTGCTAGAGTTCACTGTGGAAGAGGCAGAGCTGGGACTTGAACTCAGGTTCATCTGACTCCTGATCAGACTATTTCATCTGTGCCTCCTGCCTTGTGCTTGTGCTTCCCTGGCTTTCTGTGCTACCATAGTCTCTGTGGTGGGTAAGGCTGAGATGAGTATATGTGAGGCCAAGCTTCCTTTCCCTTGGGGAATCACAAGTTTACCTTGGGCTGTGTTATAAGGAGTTCCAACTGCCAGTGTGAGCTGCACATCACTAGATCTGTTTGGAGTGGGCAAGGACTGAGTATCTTGCTTCTGCAGCATGTGTAAGAGCAAGAACTCCAAGCTGGGCTTCCTGACTAGAAGGATAATGTGGTGCAATTTGATCTTAAGTGCAGTGGGCTGTCTTGGAGCACCCTCCTACTCTGTTCCCTGCAACCCTGTGGACTGAATCTGCTCTCCCTGCTCCTTAGACACCCTTCAAGGGTTTAGCACTGCTGATCATTGTCACCCGGCTTCTTCTGCAATACCTTTGAGCTCCTATTCCAGGGGGCTGAAGTTCAGCCCCTCCCTCTCTGGGTCATTTCCAGATGTGTTCCAATTTGTCTGTAGCTGGGTCTGAATGGCAGGGTGGGCACATAGGTACAAAGGAATCACTGGGTTGGCAGGGAGAAAGCCTGTAGTGGGCTTTCTAATTGTGGCTGCCTCAAAGGGACAGGCAGCTGGCTGTTGGGCGGAGAGCAGCAGGAAGAAACAGAACCCTGGCATCTGTGATGAGACCAAAATAGAGGGGCCCACTTACTATGGGACAGGCTTCTTCCTAGCACTCACTTGATGGGAGTCTCCTATTCAGGGGAGTAGACCTGGCCCTGTGCTGATATGAAGATAAGTCACCTGGAGGGGGGGGGAGGGGTTGTCAGATATTCTCAGGCTATCCACTTCAGTGGTGGAAGAGGGGTTTCAGATGATGTTTTGGAGGTGTCTGTACTGTGGTCCTTGAGACCTTGGTGACCTGGAATCCTGCTTACAGCTTCCTTGCCCAGGGTTTTTCTGGGCAGAGATGACTGATTTTACCACTTCACTGACTGACCTTGACAATGAGGGGGGAACAAGGACAACTAGAGGGAGTTCACTGGGGACTGCCAGGTGAACTTTCAGGTAAATGATGTTAATAATTGCGCTTATCAGGTAGGAACGTTGAAAGTATTAAAAAGTGTAATGCAGTTGTGTGACCTGTGGAATGCCCTATAAAGTGCCACTGAGCCAGGAAGGACACCTGGTGGCCCATAGGGATGTTTCCCTAGTGACACATTAGGGTCCTGTGTAAGGTCTGGCACCACCATTCCCTGAGAGCATTGTAGGATGAGAACTGAACTGGAAAGCAAAACCAGATTTCAGCCTTGGCTCTAAGTTGCTGTGTGACACAGGGCGAGTTTCACACCCTCTCTGTCTTTTCTTCTGTACTATAAAGGATTTGAACTAGATCATCCGTGTCCTTCAACACACAGAAGCTGGGGGATCTGGATCACTGGAAGAATGTTACTTCCTGATGCTCTGACTGCAGGGAGGCTTCGCCCTCCCTATGTGCAGTCAGTCTGCTTGTTTCCTGGACAGGCCCACAGGCTCTGCTGTGCTAGGAATGCGTTTGGAAGTAGAAGTTCTATGACCAAGTCTGTCCCCTTCTCTTGGGGGTGGGGACGAGGACTAGTACTGACCTTGCCATGCGCCCTGGAGACACACTGAGGGAACGAGCGCTGCCTGGATGACACTCGACATTCTTTCTCCCCCAGCCCTGGACAACCCAACCCATGTCCTTAAGTCACAGGGAGAGTTTGGCATGTCATGTTGTGACACAGAGGGGAGGGAGCAGTGATCCCAAGCCCTCTGGCGGGCAGGTGATCTTCCTGCAGCTAGCCAGGCCTGACTCAGAGCTTTGACCTGCCAACCTCTGAGCCAACTGTTCTCTGGGCCACTACACAACGATCATGCCGAGAGCATGGCATCAGGCTCCAGGAAAGAGTGTCCCTGGCTCTGGGGCCAAGGAGAGAAATGCAATATCAGCTTGGCACCAACTGGCCTGGAAGAGCAGCTGACTTTCTGGGGGGGAGGAAAGCTGAGATGAAGCCCCAAGTTCAAGGCTGGCAGGTAGCCTCATGACAGGGATTGCTGATGCTCTGATCCCCTGCCCAGGAGAAAACTGGACCTTCTGAGCCAAACCCCTAATCCCACCCTCCACCTGACTGTTTGACCTTCACTTTGGTTCTTGTCCCTGATTTGGGCCTCGGCTTCCCTGTCAAGGCTGAATGTGAAGGTGCTAAGAAAATAAGCTTGGCAGTGTCATTACTTAGAATTTGGGGACCTATTTCTTCCATTTTCAATGGAAAAGTTACTAAGAAGGGTAAGTACATGATATGACACCATGTGGCATTTGATGCTCTCTCTTTTCACCACAGCCTCTTCTTTCCTCATCATGTCCTATGTCTAAGCGGGGATGACTTCTCTCATTTCCCAGAAGGAAAATTGCCTTCATTCTGGATTCTAGGAGACAACAAGCCAGACATTTCAGTAAGTATATCGTTGAAAGAAATTTGTCCTGACCAAGGAGGTCTGATGTCAACTTCCAGTTCTACCAGTGGATCATTCTTTTTCCCTCTGGGACTCAGTTTCCTTCACTGAACTGCGAGGTGTTTGGGCTAAGTGATCTCAAAACTTCTTTGCAGTTTTGCCTCAGGAACTTTAATTTCCCTTTGGACATAATAGCTTCTTTCCCTTGCCTCCTCTCCTTTGTTTCTCAAGTGGATTGGGTGGGAATAACTCAAAAGTAAAACAACCTGGCAACAGATGTGCTCAGAAGGACAGCCAAATCTCTAACTTCTGTGGAGAGCAGCTAGAAAAAGGCTGCCTCCCTCTCATTCGTTAGAAAAGATAGAATGCTTAGATTAGAATGCTCACGTCTCATACATGCTGAAGATGTCCATGAGTCATCTCACACACATGTGTGTACATGCGCACACACATATACACACATGCCCCAAACACACCAGGGGAGGAAGGTGGGGTTGTGTGAGCAAGGGCTTTTGGAGAATGTTTGTCCCTGAATGAAAGTCAGGCAGAAGAAGAGCTGGCACCAGGGCTTGCTGGGATTATCTTCATGATAGATGATAATTTATTTTTACACAGACCTCGGGGTTGTACCAGGGGATTCCAGAAGCTTCATGTGAGCAGAGAGTACCCGGTATCCTGGGGCGGCCAGCCAGGAAGACGGCCTCTCTGAGACTGCCACCGCCCCCTGTTGAGGGGAGTTGGCGAGGCTGGTGAACCTTTGGCATCTCTGTCATGGGAGAGACTAGTCTGGAAGCTGGAGCTTGTGCTTTGGCCTGAGAAACTCCACCATAGAGCTGCTTATGGGTCCGGTCAGCTAGGCTCATCTCCAGGGATATCCCTGGCCTCTGTCACCCTGCTGCACAAACTGACAGCCATGCCCACAGCCATGCCACTCATGCATACTGCCCACAGCCGGCCATGCAGGTGGCAGCTGTTCTTCGGGTTGTTGCTGGAGGGGATGCTGGGCATCTACAGCTGCTGAACTGGGCTCTCAACAGTGAGCAGGAGAGGATGAGAAAGAGCTTTCTGGATGCAAATTGCCTGGGAAGAGATGTAGCAAACTTGGATAATAGACAGTGAACCAGTTTGCCTCGACCGAAGTAAAGGTTCTTATATGTCTGACCACGAAATTGTGATCATTCCTGAAGCATGGTCACCTCTCCTAGCAAAATGGGAAAATAAAACCAATAGAATGACCTTCACGAGACTAATGGAGCACAAAAGACTGTTTTTTTTATTTTTAGAGTGATCCTTGCTACTTTTAAACGTCGAACTGCTTTGTTTTTATAAAATAATGACGATATTATAGAGTTGTTGGATTTTAAAAATGTACCTCACAACCCTATGTCACGCCTTTGCTATTAAAATATGTTTTACCAAGTGATGAATTCTGGAACCCTCTAAGAGGATGCCTGGGTGGAAGGTGAGAGGAGGAAGAGCAGAAGTGGTAGAAGAGCAGAAGGTGGGAGGTGCAAGCTTGGTCTGTAAGCAACAGGATCCAAGTTTACCCTGTTCTGTGTGGTGACCCTGCAAGGTGACTGTATGGAACATAGTCAGGTGTTTTTCTATCAAGGGTCTGGTAATAAATATTTGAGGCTTTCGGGTCATACAGTCTTTGTCACAACTACTTGAATCTTTTTCTTAGCATGACAACCCCCACTGACAACATCACAGTAAATAACTGTGATTGTTCCAAAAGAGTTATTTACAAAAACCATCCATGGGCCTGATTTGGCCAACCTCAAATCAAGCACAATGACCAGCTTCTTGCAAGTGTTCAAGAATATCTATCACGTGAGTATTAGTTGGGTAAAGATGAGACATTGGAGGGACTTGGGTTTAGGTTCCAGGAAGGTCAGACTGTGTGCGATGAACAGGGAATCATGAAGCGCCATGGTGCTTGGCAAGGAGCTGTCACAGTATCCCAGGCCCAGGGGGTAAGGGCTCAGTCCTGAGCAGAGTGCGTGGGAAGGCACGGAGGTGTGGGAGAAGCAGGGTTCTTGTCATGAGGATCTGTAGATGAAGAGGGAAAAGCTGTAAATGACTGCACTGAAAGCCTTACATCTTCCAACTCTGTTCTTTATGCCTCAATCCATGTTTCTAGAACTGAGACCCCTTCCACCTTAAAAAACCCTCCTCTTCTGAACCAAAATCTCGACTTTACAAACTATTTTTCTCATGTGTATCCAAAGCCCATTTCAGAAGCCAACAATCTGATTCTTCATTTTCCTTTTCTATCTCAGCTAGGCCAGCTTTGCTTTGCTTGGAGGCACTGGGTCTTGAATGTTTGATTTTTTTAAAATGGGAGAATCATTAGGAAATGTTTGTTCAGTACTGATAGGAGGCATGGAAGTGGAGGGGGGGGGTCACTGCTTCTGGTGAGTGACTGCTGGAAGTCTGCAGTGCTCAGGGGCTCCCAAGCTCACCTGAGCATTGTGTCTGACTGGTTGGCCATGAGGTGAGTTGAGAGAGTGTAGAGATTCTCTGAGGTGGGAAGACCCAGAGTCTGAAGCTTAACCTTCAAAAGATACCACTATTTGTGAGCAGAAGAAAGGGGTGAAGGCAATGGGGGGGGGGTCCCAGAAATGGAAGGGATGATAAGATCAGGTAGTCACAGGTCAAATCATGTGGCTTCTCTCTTTGGTGCACTCCTTCCTTTCACCAAATGTTCAGAACCCCTTTATCTATGCAGGCCGGATTAAGACATAAGACTATAGAATCAGACACCGCTCTGCCCTTAGGAACACTTGATGAGGCGAGGCAAAGAGATGTAACACAATCACTTTAACGTCTCCCCAGATGTCTGGCCATTCTGTGCCCCTTGGCTCTTCACTCATAAAGACAAAACTGAAAAGGAGACATAGTGCTCAAAGGTGACAGGAGGATGTCCTGGGGGTCCCTGCCATAAAGGGTGGTCGGAAGGTTGCTGGATGACTACATAGTGGAGTGTTTCACCATGGCCTTGGCTCAGTTCTTGCAAACCTGAGACCAGAAAACAAGCTGATTCCATATCTCCCTGTTTCTCCACGCAGACCCTCAGGCAGCGTGGGTCTTAGTCTACATGAGAGCTATGTTTTTAAGGGTAGAAAAGCAACAGGAACAGCTCTGTATGCAGGAGGGAGGCTGAGGCAGTTGAGAGCCTTGCATTTTAGTCTCAGTTCTTGCTGACTCATGTCTGGACACTGGACAAACCTTCAATTCTCTGGGCTGCAGTGTTCTCTGGGCTGCACGGTGGGTGTTAGCCTTCTCACTCTCTGAGGGGATCCCACTGCTTCTCACACCCCTGGAGGAAGGACCTTTTTTCTACTTATGGTTTTATTGAGATAGAACATACACTCTGCACTGCTCACCTCAGCATACAATTCACTTGGTGTGGCTGTGCTATCGTCACCATCATCCATCTTGGGACATTTTCATCGCCCCCGTGGCTTCCCTTCCCTTGGTTCCAGACCCTGAGTACAGCTGCTGGATGATCACTTCTCTAATCTCTCACCCCACATTCCTTATGTTCTAGTCACCGTGGGACTCCATCCACCTCCCCCAACCTATCATTTCAGGTGCCCAACACTTCTGTCTGCACCACTGTTTCCTTTGAGAAACTCTTTTTCTCTTATCACGTTGGCTTCAAATCAAATCCTATGTTACTACAGGTGCAGCTCAAATATCATTTCTACCACAAAACCTTCTTCCCTGCTGTCTCTCATGGGAGCCACACCCACTCCTCTCCCCACCCTGATGCCTTGCTCTTAAGTCTGGGTCTTTCTACCCTGGATTGCACCTATTGCCCAGGTCTCACTGTCCTTCCAGATTATATTCCTCTCAGCTTCATCTAAACTCTGCTTCTTGGATTTATTTTTATATTTCAAGTGCTTTGCACATAGCAAACCCTGCAGAGATGACTGACTAGTAAGGGCTTGATGTGCTCTGTAATTTAATGACTTTCAGATGGTATCTCTACACCCTGGATGGCTATCAGCATCATGAAAGCCCTTCCCTGTTCTCAGAATAAAGACCCATTTTCTAGGCAGCACCTGGGGAATAAGGCTGAGCTGCTTTCTGTTCCTGGGGGCCCATCCCCCTTGTCTCCAGCCTGACATGAGTATCCCAGCTTCTTCCTCACGTTTCCAGCTAAAATCGAATGAATTACTCTGAAAAACAAGGTTATGCATTTTGGATCCTGACTTCGTAGAGCATAGCTCATGACTGAAATTTATAAACATAGACAGCTGTCTTCCCAGCTGACCTACCAAATCATATTCCCCTAGAAAGCAGAGCTCAGTTAGATGTTTGTGGTATCAGATAGTGGGGTGGAGTAGATGACTTCCTGCCCTAAGCCGGGGAGGTGGCCCTAACAAGTGGGCATTTCCAACAACAAGCAAATACCTTCCTCCCAATGTTCCCCTCCACGTCAAAAGTGAAGTCTGCCGTTGCTTTGTGTTGTCCACCCCTGCCCTTGAAAACAGAACTGTGACTTTGAGTTTGTGCTTACCCAAACAGAACAGCTCCAGTTCCCCCAGTAAGTTCTTAATACTTAAGAGACAGTAAAAATAATAAACAGTCGGCCGGGCACAGTGGCGCATGCCTGTAGGCAGCAGCCTAGGAAGCCACAGCTGGGGCCAGGGATTGCAGCTTGAATCCCACTGGGGGCACTTAGTGAGACTTAGTCCCCAAAAAATAGCTGGATGTGGCGGCGCACGCCTGTAATCCCAGCTACCTGGGAAGCTGAAGCTGGGGATTGCTTGAGTCTGTGGTACCCCGGGCAATGTTAGTCTGCGGTTCCACAGGCAAAAACAGCGAGTCCTAGTTTCAAAAAAAAAAAAAAAAAAAGTCGATTAATAATATAGAGTTTTGAAGAAGAAAAATACGGTCATATTACAATGAAAAAAAGAGTATTAAACTGGAGTCTTTAACAGCTGATGAAGGAGCATCTGGCATATGCTGGATTAACTCTTTCCACTCTTATTATTATGGTTCCCAACAGGCACGGAAGGTGACCAAGACTTGTAAGGAATAAGTTACTTGACGAAGGTGCTCGTGTAGATACTGATGATGTGTATTGTAAACACAAGCAAATCTTTCTTTAAAGTCAACGTCTGACTAACTTCTGCGTTTACAGCCTTATCTTTGGGCTCTGCCAGATAAAATCACCTTTCCAGACAGCGGTTTACAGATCTTTTTCTTCCACAGTTCAGAGGAAGGAGTGTGGAACTGAGAGTTAGAAGACATGGGTTGAGTGTGGGCACTCCTATTTTCTGGTGTGAATCTGTGAAGTCCCCTCCTTGTCTGAGTCTCACTAGCTTCATCTGTAAAACAAGATGACCTGCAAGATTGTAATGAGCTTGGATTTGAAGCACCCAATCTTCCCCGAATGTACAAAACTCTTTCATACCTCTGGACCTTTGTGTCTACTGTTTAGAAGTTTCTTCCATTTCTACTGCTTGTCAAATAATTGCTAATTACTCAACTTTTGAGACCTGTTGAAAATATTGCTTTGTCTGTGCAGCTTTCTCCAAACACCAGGGAAGATCTACCTTGTTCCGTCTTATTTCCTAGCCACTTGCATAAATTTTTGCTCTAGAACCTGTGGCTGTCTCCCTAAGTGGACTATACACTTCTCAGCCATGCGACTCGCTTGTTAGTCGTGGTGACTTGAGCATACTTCTTTTTTGAAGGACGCCAGGGCAGCTGGAGTGGCTCTTGTGCCATTTCACAATCATCTGCTAGATGGCGCTGCAGCCCGCGGGAATGGCGGCCCTCAGTAGGCAAAATCCCAGGTCCTGCCAGTGGGGGCGGTAGCCTCAGACCAAGGTGGGAGACCAATAAGGCGCCCAGGCAAAGTTCAAGCTTCCATTTTCTTCTCATCTGCCTGGTTTTGAACCCTGCTAGAGTTGAACCCTTTGTGTTTCCTATTCCTTGATGTCTACGAAGGCAGCCTACTCTCTTCTGTGCTCCTCTGCTACCTCATAGTTGGAGAATTTAGACCATTCTGTCTTTGGTCTGTTCCAGGTTTGTTGTCCAATTTTTGCCGCCTGCCACCCTCACCCACTCCTCTGGTAAAAGGAAAAGGATACAGCTCAGCTCCTGGAGGCAATATTTCTGACCCAGGTGACCTTCCATCTTCCTTCTTTGTTCACATCCATCATTCAACTTTTCCGTATCTTCTTGCAATGCTTTTCAGAGTCTTGACCTGTACTTCTGCTCTCCAGCAGTTCCAAGGCATAGTGTGCAGTGGTTAAGGGCTCTGGAACCTGAATGCTTGGGTTTGACTCTTGTCTTTGTTAATTCTTTGTTGGCAAGTTACTTAGCCTTTTGGTGACTCAGCTTCCTTACCTGTAAAATGGATATAATAACATTTACCCAAAAAGGGTATTGTAAGGATTAAATGAATTCGTAGGGCTTCATTTTCAAAGGGGCCAATATACACAAAGTGCTTATTATAGAAGTTTCAACTGAAATTCATCATTATGTGAGAATGTACCTCTTGTGTTAGGCTGTGGGGTCCAGAAAGGCTGGGTTGGGTTTGTCTTGTTCATTGTCCCACGCTTGGTCCCCAGAAGAGTACCTGGCATATGAGAAAGATATAACTAAATAAGTTAAATACATACATTAAATTAAGATGTAATAAATAAAACTTTTGGGAGAAACAGTGTTTTGCTTATTCTTTATGATAAAAATAAACTAAAATGATAATTACTTTATGCATTTCTAATGGTTAGGATTTAAAATAACTGTCTTGGTGAGGGCCTACGTGAATGCTTTTATTTATTGCTGGAATTATGAGAAATGGTAGAACATTCCCAGGATGCCAGTTGACAATATATTGACAGAGACTGAAAAAAGTTAACCCATTAATTCTATTATAGATGTTTATTAAAAATTTTTTTATTGAGTTAGTACTGGTTTACATTGTTATTTACATAACAAAAATGTAGGATCTCCCTCCCCCCCCCACTTCAAGTATTGCTCTTATAGTGTATCCACCACCAAAAAATCCCAAGTCCCACCACTTTGGACCTTTGTGCTCCCCCCTTCTTTATTCCTATCCCTCCTTTATCCCTTTTTCTTCCACGCTGTTTCCATTTCATAGCCAGGTGTAATGTTAGTTTTTAAAATTTGACTTTATTTGATCTTTTGTGTTATTTCTTTTTTCAAATCTGAGAACTCAAATATGCACTTAATGTTAAGTCCAAGGGTGTTCATAATGGAAGTAATTATTATATTTAAAAAATCATTAGTAATTAAACAGGCACTGAAATGATTAAATAGATAATGGTAGGCCCATTTAACAGAATATAATATATAATATAGTTAATGATAAGGGAAAACATTTCTGAGATAAATTTGCTGATAGAAAGTAACCTACAAAGTGAGTATGCAGAAAGAGCACATTACTTAACATCTTTAATCCCAATTACCATATCTGTTAAAAGAATAGCAGTGCTTATTTCACTGGATATTACAAGGTTTAAATAAGTTATTTTTGACTTTGCAACTTTTTAGATTTATAGTTTTTTTTAGGTAATATTGGTTTACAACATTGTATAGGTTTTCAGAGTACAGGTTCACACCTCTTTGTATATATGTTACCACAATTACCCCTCCCTCCCTCACTAAAGCAACTATAATCTTCCACCGTAGCCCATTGGGCCCTCTCCCCTCTTTGCTACCTGTTCCCCCACCTCCACTCTGCTTTTCTGGTAGCCTCAGTTCTGCAGTCAGATTCCAAGTTTTGTTTTGATTTTTGCCTGTCCCTTTACCTCATTTCTTTATATCACACACAAGTGAAATCATGCACTATTTGTCTTTCTCCTTCTGGCTTATTTTGCTTAGCATAATCACCTCTAGTTCCATCTAGCTTGTTTTAAATGGCAAAAATTCATCTTAAAAAAGTATTTTAAAAATATTTTTATTTATTAGTTCTGGATGTGAGAGTAAGAACTTGATAAATGTTAGCTGCTGCCATGAAACTGGTATCAGCAGAATAAGACTGAAAGGAAATACAGCAGACTAGTAATGAGTTAATCTCAGATGGCAAGATTATAGGAAATTTAATTCTCTTTATAAATTGTAAATATATGTAAAGCAGGTAATAAAGGGATAGAACATAGTAGGTGGTCAATAGATGCAGATAGGATTATTCTAGACTTCTGTAGTTTCACTCTCTTTGTCTTGAATGAGTGTGAATTTAAAACTACTAAATATAGCAAAAATGTCAGTTATTTTTATTTATCAATTAATTAACAAACCCTCACCCAGCATGTACTTACAACAGCTTTGTGACAGTGTTTGGGCCACATGGTGAAGGGGGCTGAGTGTGGGCCCCTTGCCTTCAGCTGGGAGCCCAGAATAACCAATTCAGTTCCATTTGCGTCATCTTCTTTTTAAGACTCTCCCAAATATTCTTTCCCTGTGGCCATCATTTTTTTTTTTTTTGATAACACGTTCCTTCTATGACTCAGTAGTTTTCTCTTTTGCCATTTCTTCCTCAAACTTTCCTTTTTCACAGCAAATTCCATGACTATCTTAACTGCCTTCTCTTGATTTTATCTCAAACCCCACTCTTCTTTCTCTTCCAAAACAAATAACAATTCATTTTTCCTTTGTAAATGAAGTCAAGACTGTTGATAATAATCATTTCTACTTCTTTTAAGTCCAAGTAAAAATATATGAGTAAGTTGGGATTACAAACCAGAGAGGAAAGGATGACTAATTTGATGAAAGAGATTGGGAAATTTGACCAACTATTTTGGAAAAAAAGTGAGATTCCTATGGCATACCACACAACAGAATAAATTCCAGATGCATTAAAAAAAAATCAGGGTTAGCAACCTTGGAGCAGATATTGGTGAATCTCTCATTTCACAGGAAAGAAAATCTTCTAAAGGCCTATGTACCTAAAAAAAAGCAGAAAGTCTCTCTATATATTGACAAAGTCCCAGAGAGAGTGGAAAACAGAAACATATTTACATATAAATATTCCTAATGATAAGAGAAGCCTACCCCCTCCACCCCGTCATTGTCTCCTGTTTGAGATTGCAAATTTTAAGGAGGATATGCTAAAATTGAGAATGGCTTTGATTAGAATTTCCTTTCAGAAAGATACAAGGGGAAGGAAGAAGTAAAACAGGTTTTTTCTTTATAATATGATAACTCAGGAGCTGTTCCTGGGAGAAATAAGGATATATAAAGAGGGTTGGGACAAAGAAAGATATTCTGCCATTTGTGGGATGAGCATTTTGGTCAGGGACTTTGGAGGATGAAGATGTGAGCCATGTGAGCTTAGCCATGTGGCCAAGGCCTGGAGCCTGCAGCCTTTGGCTGGCCCAGGCTAAGAGTGTGTCTGTTAAAGGAAATTAAGGAGTTTGGGGATTTGAACTCCGTGTTAGAGTTTGTTTTGCTGAGTTTGACTTGTGTCTGGGAGAGGCTGTGTGAAAGCCAGGTCTTGGAAGAAAGTGAACTTTGCTGGTTCCAGTACTATGGAGCTTCTTTCTACTACCTGGAGTGTTGGTGGCTGAACACAAGGTACGAGAGAAGAATCACGAGAGAGATTACTCAGCTGAGACTGAGGGCCCAGTGGAGGTTATGAACCAAAAGGCAACTTTATTAACAAAGGAAAGGGGTATTTATAGAGGGTCTGGTGAAGTCCAAGAAGACAAACACAAACCTGAGAGACAATTAACATTTTAAAGCCTAAGAGTAATTGAGGAATGGGGAGCATAGGCAGGTGATCACTATTTCTGATTTAGGGAATCAGCGCCATTGCAATCTCAGAAGATCAATGCAATAATTTAGCCCCTCAGTTTGCTGGAGGCAGATTAACAAGAGGTTTTCCTTCCTCTTGTTTGCAATGATTTCTCTGGTTTGCAAATGGTGCACAGTACTAGAGGAGAACAGGGAGAAGACGGCAAGGAAGAGTTGGCGCACACCAAAGGAAGATGTCTTTGAGCACGTGGAGATGAACTCTGACTGATTGATGTTGATGAGATGATCAGGACTGAGAGACTGAGGATTTTTGGGCAATCTGGGGAAAGGACTTTGGACAATGTTGAGAAAGGTTCTGGACAATGTTAAAGTAATTTGGAGTTTACTTACATGTTTCTTTTTGCAGTAATTAGGAAATCACTTTGTTAGAAATTATTCTGCACTGAGTATCTTTGGCTTGGGATTTTGGTGAGAAGGCTGGGGATGGTGGAAAGAACTCATGGAAGTCTAAAAGAGGGTAAATTGAGACAAACTAGTCTAAAGTTTAAACTTTGTTTCTAAGTTTTTCTTTTTTTAAGGTCTGAGTAGGGGGAAAGAGAGCTGAGAGAAGCTGGTAGCTGATTTTTGCATACCAATAGTAGGTGAACAGTGAAGATGCTAATTAACTGCTTGGAGCCTGCTTCCTAGGGAAAAGCAGGCAGAGGTGTTTTAAGTTCAAGTCAGATTTTTTTTTCTTTTCATCCGGTTTCACTGAGATAGGAAAATAATGGGAAATTTTGAGTCTCAACATTAAAAATGGGCAAAACCAAACTTAAAAGGTAAGTGATTGATCAGAAAAATATTTTTGTAGCATATAAGGTAGGTAAAGTATTTGTAAAATTTTTATTGTATAAAAGTTTCCTACAAATCAATATGAAAAAAAATACTCAAAAGAAAACCCAGCACAGGTTATTAATGAAGTGGATCACTTAATGAAGAGATAAAAATCAGTCACTGTAAGCAGTCTGTATATGGAGGCTGACTTGTGAAGGTTGGCACAACGGAGGCAGCTCCAGTTCTTAGCATCTTCCACTTTTAACAAGTTACTGTCAGGGGAGGGCTTTGGCCTAAACATTCTTTCTTTAGTCTATTGGATAGACTTAGGTTTCCTTTGCTTGGTTAAACTGGCTTATGGTAGAATAGAACCTATTAATAAATTCTGAAGGTTTCTTCATAGGAAAAGAGTGGGATGATCTCTCTTTTTATATGAACACAAAGAAGGAAGAAAAAAACAGTAGAAGCTCCTAGAATTCTACTGATCTGGTACCTTGAGGTCATTTGCAACAATAGCGTGAGGCAGGTGAGGCAGGAGGATTTGAGAGTGGACGATCAAGGATGAGCCCATGAGGTCTGTTTGGACAAACCTTTTTTTCAAGGTCTTCTATCTGTGCAAAGTTTGAATCTACTTCTTTAAGTATCTCTCCCAGGTTCCATGAGATCATGTCCCTCTTTTAGAAGAATGCTTTAGAAGCATAAAGATTGAGTGTCCTATGTCAGTCTCCTAGGGTAGATCCCTCTGTCACTGGAGGGCTTCAGATAGTAGGCAAGGCACAATGCCATTATTAAAGAAGCTGCTCAGGGGAATTCCCCAGGTGAGAGAAGGGATTGGATGATTCCATAAATGTATGGTTCCCTAGGATTGTTTTAGATTTTATGAATCTGAGATTTAGTTGTGAAGGATCACATTTGTCTTCATCATCCACTTGTCCCGTGGTGCTTTCCTCTGTTGCACAGAGTCTCTAAGTGCATGAGCTGTTGAGAATGAGTCATAGTCTCTGGTAGGAAAGAGTGAGATCCTTGGTGGCTTCATGGTTACTTGATCTTGAGACTAATTCTCAATGATCAGCCCCAGGGAGAGATCTTTTCCTCTTCTGAGTTGAAATGACAATGACTCTGAATCTGTATGAGTTCTGTAAACTTCCAGTGAGTCAGAGATAAAAGACCAGTAGTCAGGGGATTTGTGAGGAGGTGGTTGAAGTGGCTCAGTGGTGATGATGGCGAACCAGAGAAAGCTGATTCCCTGTTGACATGATGATTCTTCCTTCAAGAAAAAAAGATGGCTGACTGAAGATCACACAAATGCTTAATGATTTATGTTCCACTTGGATTCTTTTAGTCTTCTCAGAAGATGAAGAATTCTAGAAAGGTGTATCAAACAAGGTTTTCTGGATTTTTTCTATAAAATATATGGATTTCAGTTTTTTGACCAAATACTATCTCTTGAGACATCACAACTTTTGTTTACATTTTTAATTAGACCTGTTCATAGAAATTCAATAATTTTGATGGTGAAGACAACAAAGGAGGGCGACATACACATAAAGGCAACTACAAAATTAGATTTGGTACTGCTGACAAAATAATAATAATAAAATAACTCTACTTATTTGGTTATACTATCCTGGTTGAAACTCAGCCCTAAGAATTCTGAAATCCCTCCACTTTGCTCTTTGGAGTCAATCTCATGCTACCTTCTAAGGGATTACTAGTTACCTTTTCTCTCCTGTATGTTCATTCTGTCTCAGTTGGATCAATTCCATGGAAAGACAACCATGCAAAAATTGATCCCATTTTAGAAGCATCTATTGTTACACATCCCACACCATCTTTCTCCTCTTCATGACTTCAGAGTTTCTACCCTTATATTTTCTCACCTCCTGCTTGGTCTCCAAACTACTTCATGCTAAATTCTGACTCTATCAGTCTCCCAAAATCATTTTTAATAAAGTCACCAAGCGTGTGCTCTTCATCACATCCAATGACCACTTTCAGTTCTTATGTTACTTGATGGTGGCATTTGATGCTATTCATAGCTTTGTTTTTCCTGAAATCCTCCTCTAGGAGCATTTCATAATTGTATGATACATCATTACTCTACTTGTTCTTCTCCCACCTCTTTGGCTATCAGGCAATTCCTAATCCCCCTCCTGTCCCTTTCTGTTGTTATTCCTCAGGTTCTCATATGAGGCCTTTTTATTTCTACCTCATAATGACTACTTCTATCAGTCTTTAGAAAAACAAATAAATTTATGTTGTCCTTGGTCTAGAAGTCTCCTTTGAGTTCTAGGAGCTACTTGCTTTTACTGAATATCCAACTAGTGATTTGCTTTCACTAGATTGTCTCAAAATCACATCCAAGACTGAACTCATGATGCTCATTATCCCACCCCAATCTGCTCCTAATCAGATGACTGGACCACCAACCCATATACTTTTAAAAATCAGAAAACTATTCTTCTTATATTTAAATTAAAACAGAAGAAAGGAAGCTAGGATTCATCCTTAACATTTCCACCTGACACTCTTATTCTGTGAGTATCTCTTGAAAATAACCATTTCCCCCCATCTCTACTGCATTAAAAATGCAACAAGGAAAGTGCTGCTTTGAAAGGTTGTGAGTGTTCACCTTTCATTTTCACCTCAGTTAGTGTGTGGCGAGGGTTCTGGCTTCATTCTCTTGGACTGCTTTCCTCCTATTTGTATAGGCAACAAATAGAGTGTATGGGGCTTACAAAGCTCTTGGAGAACATCAAGTCAAATTCTTACCAAAGCCCTTTTAAAGAGAGGCTGGAGTTCTTCTGAGCTGCTAGGCTCTAGGAAACATCCAGTTCAGACCTAGAAATCAGGGCAAGTTGGGGCCAGAACCCAGTTTTCTACCTTTCACTGTTTTATCTTCTCATTATCCCTTGCTGTCCATCACCAGTCCACTCTTCTTCATGTGGGGCTAATGAGGAGGAGTTTGTACTTTGTCCTCTCAGATGACATATCTCTCACTCGGAGGGATATATCTGGGCGCTGTGGGCTAGGTGACAAAAGACAAAAGATATCTGAGATACAAGCAAGGAGACTGGAGACAGAATTATAATGTGAGAGCCAGGTACCAGAAGACAACTTATTTATCCAACCTCACAGCTTAAAACCCTAATTCCAGATCTGTAGCTGTGCCTTTTAATTGCAAAAGCAAAAGTGAAACCAAATAACATCCCACTGTCACCAGCTCCCAAGACCTCAGAGTTTATCAGTGGGATTTTGACTTACAAACTTACATAACTGTCAAATTTAAGAGATTTTTAGTTAGGTGTGGTTGAAGAGGAATGAAAGGCATATTTATAATATTTGGTTCTGTGGTAGATAAAATTAACAAGACAATGAAGTGGGTCTGAAGCTGTTCTATTATAGGGTGTTGCCTATAAAATATGCCTATAGGATGAGGCTATAGCCCTGTGGTCCCAGTGTTCTGTCTTTAAATTTTCATGTTTTTGGAATTGTGTTGACTTTAAAAATAGGCAATTAATGAGAAGATTGAAATAAAATTATTTAAGGCTATGTATTTCCAGAAGATTATAGCTTCAATTGAGTCCCATAGGTTTTGGCATAAAATGCTGTCAGTTTTATTACTTTTTTTGCTAATTTATACTTTCTTTCATGCAGTCATTATTTTGGTGAACATTTTATAATGTTCATGCAGTTAAGACATTTTCATTATCTTTATATTGCTATGCAGTCAGAGAGTGGCTAATAAATGTTCTACTTTTAGAATTTTATTAAGGTTTTCTGCTTGGTTGACTACATGATTGATTTCTATAAATACTTGAGGCTCAAGAAAAGTGTGTTGTTTCTGTTTGTAAAAGTGCATGTTTTCTATGTACTGATTTAAATTGTTGCTGATCAAAGTCAGATCTGCTAGATTCTATGTACTGATTTCTATGTACTAGATTTCTATGTACTGATTTAAATTTGTTGCTGATCAAAGTCAGATCTGCTAAATTCTGTTTCTTTCTTGTTTTGTTTACTCCAAAAGTTGTATTTTAAAATGAAAATTTCTTTGTGTTTCTATGAGCTCTTTGGCTTTATATTTACCAACATTTTTTTGAAGGGGAGGAGAGTGGAGAATATTTCATTATGTTTCATCTCCTTTATTCTATTTAATATTTTGTCTTTGAGTGCACTTTGTGTGATATAACATTGGAAATTTTGTTTTCATTTCACTTGAATTTTCCTGGTGTTCCTTTATTTTAATTCTTTCCTTGCTTAAGTATGTTTCTTATTTTTAATTCAACAGATTGTACTTTAATAGTGGAATTCAGTCCATCTGCATTTAAGATTATAAAAAATGCCCTTTCATGAAACTTTGTTTTCTGTTTTTTACTTTTTGATTTCCTTGTTTTTTTAAAATTCATTAGCTTACTTGAGCAAGGTTTTATTCTTTTTCATTTTGCTAAACTTGAAATATTTCTCTGCTTTTCTGTTTCGTAAGCACTTACTTTTACATTCCAATAATTATTGAAAATATATTTTCTCTACACATAAATATGTCAGCAATTATCAACTTGCTTCCATCAAATTGCTTTATTTACTTAACCATTTTTCCTGATAACAATGGGGAAGAAAATATTTAGAGATGCTTTATACCTTTACACTCAGCTCTGCTATAGATAGTTCCTGTGCAGACTACCAAATCTGTTTTCAGAAAATAACTATTCCCTTTCTGTTTATGACCAAAAGTTTCAACAAGAATGCAATTGTTAGACAACCCCAGAAATAGAAAAGGAGGCTGCCCCAGCTTATGAATCCTTACCTGAGCATGTAAGAACTTAGGACAAGACCCAGAAGCAGATAGATAGAAAAAAAAAAAAGCAGTTCATTTACAAGAGTAGTTAGAAGTTGAGAGTAGTTAAAAGAGAGTCAATATAGAGATGGAGAGAGAGAGATGGAAAGAGAGACAGAGACACAGAGATTAATTGGCCAGTAGATGGACTGATCCTCTCTGTCCTATAGTTGTAGTACTAGGATGCAACCAGGAGCCAAAAATGTAAGACAGCCAAGCCCACCTGCCTTCAGTGTTTTAAAGATTCACCTGTTGACTCAACTCATTCCCCAGTTCCCAGCAACCCCCTGCTCAGGAAGTCTGATGCACAGCATGCTGGGAGCTATAGTCCAAGCTTTGTGGGCTGTCCTCCGCGTGGAGACTGGTGGTATTTCTTGAAGGCATCATTCACTATTGGGAGTTTGTTGGCAAGTGTTAAGTGATTGGTACCACATAAATGCTCAGTAAACTATGTTATTATATCTAGACAGCTTCCCTCACAGTCCTCCAGCCCAGGGAAGCAGGCTATGGGGAACCTTCTCCAAACCCAGGTAGTTCTTCTCAATTACCTCTGCAAACTCACTGCTGACTCTTAGTTACCCCTCTCTAACATTTGCACTTGAGTTGATAGCTGAATTTTCAGTCTTCTTGCAAATCTGGAATCTCACCAAGGATTACCTTGGGTAAACCAGGGGGTGGTTTGCTTCATCTCTACCCAGCACATGGTCAACTTTGGGGGAATAGATATCTTGGATTCCTAGAATTTCTGATTTGCAGGAACTTGCAGCTTGTCAAACCCAATTACCCAAGTGCCCAGTTTCAGGAATTCTTCTTTAGATCATGCAGCAGATACTTTTACAGTCTCTGCTTGCATACATTCAGTGACAGGAGACTCAGTATTTCTCAGAGCAGTTCATTCTATTTTTCAAACTCAGCTCTACTTCTAGAACTTTCTAATTATAGTCAATAGCATTAATTTTTTCACTATTCCAATCAAGTTTTGTACGAAGACTGCAAAAGTGTGCAGGGAGAGATCTGGTAAATAATAATTGTTCTGGGTTTATGACTGAGGTTATGAAACAGTAAAAAGGGTGACAGAGCACACAATATAACTTTTATTAGCTTTGCTCCACTACTCAGAAACAGGCTCCTGGAAGTGTCTGTACATTTCTGCCCCCCCCCCCCATGTTTACAAGGAATATCCTTATAGGGCTGTTATTTACAAATCCAGACAGCAGTTTATAGAGGATTTGAAGACAGCAGTTTATAGAGAACTTGATGTATTTGTTTGCATGCTAATCTCCCCAAAGTTCTTTTTTCTGTTCTGCACTTTTGAGGAGTGGAGTTGTCCAGGGTCTGAGAATACCTCTGAAAGTCCCAATGCCTAGCACGGTCTTGCTGCTTGCTGAAAACGATTCTAGGGCTTAGGATAGATGCCGCCCAGCAGTGCAAATTGCTGTGTGGACTTGAGCCTTGACCCCTATGACCATCAGTGGTCAGCGATAAGCCTGCTCTATGCCAGCACCAGCTGTAAAGTACTCACGATTGGACTGAGGGGTGGTGGGTGGACTCAGGCAGGTTGATGTTGATGCTAGTCCCAGGCAGGAAGTTCTGTGAGCGTCCTTGTGACCAAGCTATCTGTAGCTGGTTGAGGTTTCCTGGAAAAAACTCAGAGAACCCACCCCTAATCTTCCACTTAGAGCAACCAGGTGAGACCGGGGAGAACAGTGTGGCTTCACTGAAAGAACACCAACAGGAGGATGGGGTGCTGACTGTTCACCTGAATTAGCAGGTAATTTTTAGCAAATTCTGATGAAAAGTACAGAATCACTGAGAAGCCCCCAGATTTCATAATCCTCCCCAGTTGCATCCTGTCCTCTTTCACATTAATCTTCACGGTTCCTCTGATAACTAGACAGCATGAAGATATGATTTTCATTTTAGAGCTGAAGAAACTGAGATTCAGATTGAATGACATGCCAAGGTCACACAATTGGGGACTGGCAGACTGGAGGACAGATCTATCCCCACCTACCACAGATATTATTAGGTCTTCCTACTCTACACCTGTCGTCAGACGTCCTGCTTTAGTTCAGGGGAACACCTACAGGGGGAGGTAATGGGGTGATGGCAAATGTAGCTTTTACATGGGAGCAGTCTCAATATAAAAGTGTTTGTATAAAAGGAGATAAAGAATCGAGTCTCAGGCTGTCTCTGGGATAGCGGTCTTTTGTCATTTTATTAAATTCAGATTTATCGCTGACTCCCTGACCAAAACCATCGCAGTTAGCAGTTCATAACATGGAGCAGAAATATGAGTTCTCAGTGAATCTGAGAAAGAAAAAAAAAAGCCAAGAAACCTTAATGACCTGTCGCTTGGAATAAATCTTAATGGTCACATAAACTAGGATGACAGGAATTTATATTGTTCCTCAGCACTTGAATGACTAATGTGGTCAGACTGGGGAAACACAGAAGTTATTTCTCTTAACAAGCCAGCACCTGCTTGCAGATTCTCAGAACTGTTTTCTCATCATTCTGACTGTTGCCTTGACACCCCTCAGTCATGCTCCTGGTGGGCAGCAACCTTTGAAGACAACTTAAGACAAAGGTGTGTCTGGAGACCCTTAACTTGGTGGTTTTCACAGGCTCGAAAGATTCTGAGTCAGTGGGGTGCCCCCAAGAGACCAGAGAAAATTGGAAAGACATTGACATGGGGTTGTCTGAAAAGGGTCCCAAAGGGTCTCAGGGTAAATGCATGTCTGAACCATTCCTCTCTCCCCACATGCTGGGATCTAAATTCTGCAACATCAGAATTACTACAGTGAGCATGAAGAGTCCTCAGAGATTCAGTCAGTTCCTTTTTCAGATGAAAAGACTGAGGTTTACATGATGGAAAGAATTAGTTCAAAGTTGCAGGGTGGGAGTAGCAGATGCAGATGAGAGCTCAAGTCTCCAGACCCCTGCACATAATGTCTGTGTGTTGAGAGTCCTTCCTTATGAACATAATCCTGCATGCCAATATGATCTAGCAAATGTTCCATGTTCGTTGCAAGGAATGTAATCTCATCCCAAACAACCATTAAGATGCTCCCTGTGATATTAGGTCGAAAGGGGCAAAAACTGCCAACTAGCAAGTAACAAAAAAACAAACAAAAAACAACCTTTAAAAAGCGGCTTCTGCCTTTCAGGTTCCCTCACCCGCGCATAGCAGTTGCC
Source organism: Uropsilus gracilis (assembly GCA_004024945.1). Taxonomy (NCBI): domain Eukaryota; kingdom Metazoa; phylum Chordata; class Mammalia; order Eulipotyphla; family Talpidae; genus Uropsilus; species Uropsilus gracilis. Next base: position 27,741 of record PVHY01005538.1, read on the forward strand.
ACTTAAATGCAGTTCAACAGGGTTTTATTTACAAGAGAATTCAACAGGAAAAATGAAAAGTCCTCACAGCCTCAAGTGGCCAGTTGTCTTACCCCTGTCATAATCTAGTCCCAAAGTCCCAAACACAGTCCAAGATGGTGTCCTTTGCCTCCAACCTGAGGCAGGCACTGCAAAGTCTAGTCTTTCTCTGGCATCTTCTCTTTGCTTCTTCTGCAGTGTTCGGTGCTGCTCTACTCCAAATCTTTTCAAATTTCTTCCACAATTGCTGATGCACAAATCAGCTTTCCAAATCCCTGTCCAGTGCCAGGTACCAGCTCACTAGGCTGCCTTGCTCTGATGCCACAGTCTCCACATTGGCTACTCTTCTGTCAGCCACCATGGCTCCTTGCCACCTCCAGCGTATTCTTTAGGGGGTTTCCCCTGGCCAGGTCACGTGGGCCTGTTTTCTCAGTCCGCCATTCTCATCTCCTTCCTTCCTTCCTCCCTCTCTTTTTTCCTTTCTCTCTCTTTGCTTTTTATTTGCTTTTTGGTGTTTCTCACTTCATCTCGCGGGTCTTTCTCTCAGACCCCATCCACCAGGATAGTCTGGCTCTAACAACTTTTACCTGCATGACTCACCACCCTGTATCACCTGTGAAAATCATGACCGGCCTTAAATAGTCTTCTTGCTGAAATAGCCTGTTACTACATACAGCAGGTTTTCCTATTCTTCTTACATGGTCATATAGGCACTCTGAAAAGGCAGATCCCATGGTCACTTTCATTCTTGCTATGAAGAAGAGGAGACTAAGCTTTCTCAATTAGGCCTTATGAACCTGTACTTCACGAAGAAGCAAGAGTCTGAGCAACCAACGAAATTCTGAACAGATTGTAATGAGGTGCTATTCATACTGGGTCTCGGAAGAACACAGAGAACCCCCAACCCTGGCTCTGTGCCCTGGCACATTACCTTCTAGTGGGGAAGAAGGAGGCCTCCAAATCTCATGACTTCTTCCCAGGCCATAAGTGTGCTAGCTTCCCAGAGCCCAGGAATATATGCCTGGGAATTTTGGTTAATTAAACTAATGCTACTTGTTTATAAAGACAGTTCATCTAACATGTAACCTTTAAAAAGGGTTTCTGAATCTGTTTTGGCTATCCTGTTCTCTTTTGTCAATCATTTAAGAAGCCATTTTAAGTATCTAAAAACCTATTCATCTACAAACACTTCTAATTAAATTTTATGTTTCTGTTCATTTCTCAAGTTTGCAGCATTTTATGAAGAATGTATTTCTTTGCCATTGTCTTTTCTATTTCTTCAAAATGACACGCACCTAGCAATAAGTACTTACAACAGAAACTAGAATTCCAATCGATTGTTATGCACAAACATAGCCCATCCTGTCTTGGTAATTATAGAAGATATGTTCTAAAGTTGGATATTTTTTATTTTGTGCTTCATAGTTAGCTATTGATTTATAAACTGAAATATGGAAACTTGGTCCCACGTTGCTCTGAATAAGTTCTTGCAGACTTGATTTGCTGCCATCTGGAACGGGCATTAGAGGTCATCCAAGTAACATACCAGGTTACTCTTAGAAGCTGAAGGGAAAGAGGTCTTTGAATTCTGGAAGTACCCAACTGTGGAAGGCTTGATGAGAGCCCTAGGGGCTTGGCATTTGAACCCATTTAGCTCGCAAAAGCACTAAAAATGATGAGTTTAGCCATCATTTCTTTCATTCCATCAATAAGCATATATTTATGGAGCATCCACTGTGTGCCTGGAGGCTAGATTCTGGGGACACACTTGTAGTGGTAGACATACATGCTCCCTCATGGAGTAGATACTTCAGGGAGGGAGACACAGTCCTATCAATAATAAGAATGTGAGGATATTCCTATAAGAATAATGAAAATGAATGGAATTATTGGTTTTATGAATAGATATACATCCCTTATTAATAGAACCTGATATAGTCAGGGAGGCAATAGGCAAAACTAAACTATACTTCCCAGCCTGCCTTGTAACCGTGGATACCTGACAATCTGGCCATTAAACTGTATGTGGAAGCTTGTGGGTATTGCAGGAAATTTTTTGCCTTCCTGATATGGGTGCTATCCCTTCTATTTTGTAAACCTCCTGTTTTTGTTTCCCTCTTCCTGGAATGTGAGGCTGGAAGAGAACAGTTAAGTATGAGTTGGCCAAGCAGATTTGTTAAGAGAGAGAAAAAAAATAAGGGTCAACTATTCGCTTAGGCACATAGTCATGGCATCTTTCTTACATGCCACCTCCAATTACTGGCACCAGGGAGGTGAGGTGAGACTGGAAACCTCTGAATGGGAAGCCTGGGTGGGAGATCCCAGAAGTGGTTCATCACCAGGATTTGAGAATGATGTTGGAAAGGCTAGCCAGATAAGTAAAAACCTGGTCTCCATGGCTCCAGAGTTCCCACGGCATGGTCATCATGTTGGAGTGGGTCATAAATATCCTTCCCAGCCACCATCTGACAGTACAGTGAGCTGGGGGGAACTGTTACAGGGATGTCATGGATGAAATGGAGGGACTGTGGGTGGAAATCTGTAAAAGCTAAGATTCTGGCAATTATCCTTTTAATATAAGACTGCAACTAGACATAGAAGGTAACATATAATGAAAGTCTAAGGAGGAGGTGGAGTTTGAACTGGCCCCTGAAGGAGGGTTTGGAACATGAAGATAGAGAGAAGGTCGGCTATAGGGGTTAATTGGCATATTATAGGGGTGCAGACTGGAGGACAGCCCAGCTAACACGTGAACACAGAGACCTAGTGCAGTAACCAGCAGGGCCAGGCCCCAGGACATTCAGATGTCACAGAATAGACTGAAAAGCACATCACAGCCTAGTGTGAACAACAGTGACAGGATGGAAAGGGTGTGTGTGTGTGTGTGTGTGTGTGTGCACGCGTGCGCGCTCCTATGACAGTGACATGCAATGAGAAAGGAGGCACAAGGTAGAGTTTCCTCCAGTGGTCAACTAGGATGACGGGTTGTGGAACCTCAGTTCAAATTTTCCAAGTAATATTTCCAGGCCTGGCAGCCCAAAGAGGAATTTACTCTACAGCGCCGGCTTAGATGCAATCCCGCCCAAGACAGCCTTCCCCTTCCTTCCTGGAGCCGCCCACCATTTGACATGCACAAATTGGAGAATTCTCTCCACAGGGCCTGGCAAGGCCAAGGAGAAATCGCTCCCGGGTAATGAGACAATTAGCTCCTTGCATTCTTCCTGCAGGAACAAATCTGGGCCCCCATGGCATCTGTCCCCTCCTGTTCCTCCAGCTGGCCTCCCTGCCACGTGCACACCCTCCGGGAACTGGGCCTGGGCAGCCCACTTCCGCTTCCCGGAGGGCTGGGGGAGGCTGGAGGTGCAGGGAAGGAAGCAGAGGCGCGCAGGGGCGGAGTGACGATGACAAACGTGTGCCCCTGAACTCCTCCTCAAAGCGCTCCTACAGGCTTGGCAGCCCGGCTGGAAAGCTGCTCGGTCGCCGAGGCGGCATATGGACTGTTGACAGAGCAGCTGCTGGGGAAGAAGACGCTGAAAGGAAGCCTCGAGGGATAAACAGAGAAACCCATGTCACCCGTAGCCCCCGAGGCGTACTGCTCGGAGCTGACGCTCATTCCCTTCCGGGGTGAGGAGAGTGGTTTTGGCCTGCTCAGCTAGATCTTCTGCTCCTAAAATAACGATCGTCATTGAAACATCTGTTGAGCGCATCTTAGATGCCAGCCAGTCCTGTGCACGACTTCGGTGAATGATTCCCTTTACTCCACGAAATCGTCCACCTTGTTGCTGGTCGTGGATGAGATGAGAAAATGGAGCCAGAGAACTTGAGAAGATTTTGTGGTGGTCACACAGCAAGCAAGTGGCCTCCGTCTGATTCCAAAGCTTGTACTAAGAGTTACAGTGGATTCCTGGTACATTTTTGAGGGTTAGTTCACAGGATTCATGTCGGTAGCACCAAGGTATCATGCACAAAGCATCAGAGCATTCATTCTCTCCTCCGGAGGGTTGGGCAGGTAGTGGTCACCTTTCACTTCTGGTCTCTAAAACAGGGTCTGGCCTGGAGGCATACATTGAATTACATGGATAACACATTGATAAATCACCCAATCCCCAGAGGGACTGTTTAAATGTCCATTTTGCAGGTTGGAAAATAGGCTTCTCAGGTGTAAGACCTCATAATAAACTTGGCAGAGAGGAGGCTCAAACTCTTGAGATCAGATCAAGTACACATCCCCACCTGTCTCTACCCTACCTGGAGTGTGTCAAGCTAAATGGGGAGAGGTGGTCTGGATTAAGGTGAAAGGGTGAGTAGCATAATTTATTTCAGAATCAGTTGTCAAAATTTTAATACATCCCTGGTCTGGAGAGCTTGCAGAATATTATTTTAAGAGCCTCTCACTCAAGCATGAAGATGTTGATATTTTTCTAGTTATCAGAGCCCTGTCTGCAACCCGATTTTCCAAGAGATATGAGCCCATTCTGTTTCTTGTGTCTGTAAAATGCCACTTTCCCTGGCTGGGTCTGTCACCCCGAATGGGAATCTGGACCTTCCAAATATGAAAACAAATCAAAAGCCCATTCATGACATTGAAAACTGATACTGGACAGAGGACTCGGTTCCATCTTGAGCCTGGAAACTTGAAGAGAATGGCATGGACTGATTTTCTCAGGCTCTAGAGGGAAAAATTCCCAAGTATTAAAGGCAGCACCAGAAACCACATGAATGGCGCTACTGGATAGCACCACTATGACAAGTCATGACCCAGCTGCTGGGCAGTCTCTTATTTCCAGAATGTGATTCTGGAAGATTCTTCAGATGCATGTTACAGAGGAGTATGATAAACATGAGCTTACCGTCCTTTTTGGAACAGTGAAAACAGGATATGCAAATTCTCTGCTTCCTTTTAAATTGGGATGTGCCAGGTCACGGTCCTAAGGCCAGGCCTTTATGAGGGTAAGGGTGCAACGTGTATCAGGCACAGGAGAGCTGGATTGCTAATGCTTTGCAAACACCTGTCACAGCTAGATTACACTTCTGAAGATCCTTTGAGATGACAGGCACATCTCCAGGCCCCCTCTAACTTGAGTGGCATGGTTGGGGGGGGGGGCGAACCCTGAATGGTCCTTGTAGGTAGACAGAGAGGAACAAGACCCTTGGACTCTTCTCAATTTGCCCCTCTCCTCCTTTCCAGCACTCCCTTACCCCTGCCCCAACTCCACTGTCCTCAACCTCATCCAGTTCCACTTCACTTCTGAGCATTCACTTCTGTGCTGCAGAGCCCAACCCCCTTTTCTGCCCCTTGAACTTTTATTATATTTAATATCCTTTTGGACGCCCTTTGACAGAACTGTTTGCTTTCTGCTGGAGATTCCCACAGCACACAGCACTTTGCACATTCTCATATTTTTCTTCCTCTCACATTTGTTGCCTTTTTTTGGGGGGGGGGTGTGAGGTGGGAGTTTTAAGGTCCATTTTCCACACATGGCAGAGAAGAGAGTAGCCAATGCCATTCCCTGTAAAGGTCTGGTTCTGGTGCTTGGTTTGTGCTTCCTTTTGAATGAACATTAAGTCATGACGTCTAGCCTGTTGGCACCAATCTGATCCTTTGTGGCATTCACTTCATGCAAACTCCCAAGGGAGCCTTGAGACACCAGCACGAGGCAAGTGGGAGGCCTCCTGAGATGCCAGGATTCTGGGAGTTTACCCATCTAGAGTTTCTATCCAAGCAGTAATGCACATCCAGAGAAAGCATCTTCCCAGGACAAACTTGGGGCCCAGGGAGGGAGCCTGGGTGGAAGTCATTGGTATCAGTCCCAAACGCCTACCTGGGCTGTTTGGCATCCCAGTCGCTTCCTTCTCAGCTCTTCCCAGCTACTGTTATCATCCTAGTATCCAAGGGAAATCTGAGGAATTTTGTCAGTCACTGGACTCACCATTCCCAGACCTCGGGGGAGTCCCCCAACCTCAGTTTCTTTGTGGATAACAGAGGTTCTGCTTTCTGTGAATGGTCATGGCATTAAATGAGATGCTATTTAGCTATTCACTTTGGTATTTATACTTTATAATTGCAGTAGAAATAAGATTTGGTGAAGTGCTTGAATCTTCACTTAGTAAGTGTGATACATGTGCTTTTAAACATATGCATATACCCAGGTGACCATCTCCTGGTTTAAGGTTTAGGGTTGAATGAGGCTTTCAGAGCTCATATAAGCATATAAGCTGTAAAGTGCTGAAGAAATGTTGGTTTTGAATATTACCAGGAGGTGGAGCCTCTTTCCCATTACATTCTTGTCCTCCTACAACTTCCAGATTGCTAGAAATCATTAACCTCAACTGGAATCATCCTGGGAAATCATTACAGGTGTTGAGACCTTAACGTCCAGCTCTGCAGAGAGGAAAAGGGGGTGCAGACCTGCTCATCACTCCCCATACCCACAACTCCCACAATCACTGCCTAGGCATAGAGCCCCTATATCCAGCCCCTTGGGCACCAGGATAGTGTCACAAAATGGGAGCAGTCACTGCAAAATTGGGTGGTATCAAGTTAACATAACTTGGCTTAAAAGCTGTGTTCTTTTTTTTTAAACCATGCAAAAATAATATATTATTTATTTATGTGTGATTTAAAAGTTTCAAATACCACTGGAATGGCAAACATCAAATCCAGTGTACTGGTTATTTTTTCTGGCAATGTATAATGGGGAATAGGATAGAAGAGATATCTACAGAGAATGCTAACTATCTCTGTGATGGTTGTTATATTTTTTAAATTTAATTTAAATTTTTAAAATTTGCATATATATGTAAGTTTATATTTATATTACATTATTGCATTATTGTGAACCCCAGGGCTTTCCCAGTTCTCTAACACCTGTTAACCATCCTAACCTTTTGTGCCCTTCGCCTCCCCTGCCTGCTTCCCCCTCCTCCTCCTCTCTTGCTCCATTGTTTAGTCCCATTGATTGTTTCTATTTTTTCTTATTTGTTTTTTTCCCTGTATCCATCATATAAGTGAGACCATCCTTTATTTCTCTTTTTCTTTTTGGCTTATTTATGCTAATATGAGTCTTTCTAGTTTCATCCATGTTGCTGCAAATGACATGTTTGTCCTCCTTGATGGATGCGTAGTATTCCACTGTGTACATATACCACATTTTTTTTCAGCCAATTGTCAATTTGGGGCATTTGGTTTGTTTCCAAGTCGTGACAATTGTAAACAGAGCTGCAATGAAAATGCGTGTACAGGTGTCAAAAGATTTAGTGTTTCTAAAAGCTGGTTCTGTGTACCAGGCCCTGGGCAGAGAAGAGGAGAAACAATTTGCCAGGCTGGGCTCTATGAGGGCCTCACATGCTGTGGACTGTGGACATACAGGTGTGCGCCTGTGAATTGGGGGACCCTGGAGGCTGGCACTCGATTGTCACCCTTCTTTGGCATGGAGGACTTCCTGAGCACCCCTGCCCCCACTCTCCTTCAGTTCTGGATGCTCCTCTGGGCTTTGGCCATCAACATTGATCTCTTAGTGTCTCTCTTGGTTGAACCATGGCCCCTCCGGTTCAGGTGTCTCTAAGAAAAATTATCTTCTTACCCTAAACCTAACATCTTCATTCTGGCATCACCCTTTGTTATCCGATCAAAGCCATGCTGGAGGGTCAATTTTGCCCTTATCCGACTTCTTCCTTTCCGTCCTTCTCTCCTGACACCTCTACTGTTACCTTTGTATGCTCTCACCAGAGCTGGAATCTGCTGCCCCGTTTTCTTTTAGACCTGGAAAAATGCTTCTGTCTCTGGAAGCACAGCAATCCTCCTTGTTCACGGGGAACCCATTTCAAGACCCCTAACAAACACCTGAAACTGTGATGGTCCTGAACCCTGCGTATTTTCTTTGCACACACACTTGCTGTAAATACTATGTGTACAGTAGGCACAGGCCTAGGGTAGAGGCCTTGGGTACTTGGACAGTGGAGGTGGTAGGATGACATGTCTGAAAAGGTGTGAACCTGTTTCCCTAAACCATACACAGTACTGTAGATCAATGTTACCTCAATAAAATAAACAAAAAACAATTAGTCACAGGGAGAAATTAACAGCTGATAATAAAATATGACAATGATGAAAATATACTGCAACAAAGTTATATAAGTGTGCTATGTCTCTCCTGGAATACTTTCAAGGTAGGTATTTTTTTTTCAGCAGTGGTTGACTGGTAACTAAAAACTTGGAAGGCAGTAACTGGGGATAACAGGGAACTACTCTACTCCCCAATTCTTTCAGTTACCAAGTTACTTCAGTGACTTCAGTCACTATATTATTGATCTCTTCTGCCTGTTGACTGTTGCTACCTCTCTCTGAACCTCTTTATATTTATTTATTTTCTTGCATTGTTGTTTATTTTTGTATAATAGTTGATTTTCCTCTTCAGGTATAGTCCCTGTAAGTTTCTCACCATGAACCATCATAGAGTCCCTTGTATTCTTCACCCCCTTTTGACCCTTACCTGAACTCCCCCAAAGGTTCCTGAGTGCCTTCCACCTCATACTGCTCTTTTATTTCCCTTCAGGCACTAATCCTTTCCTGGCCCCTGGTGTTGGTAAAGAATGCTGCCTTAGGGGGTAGACAGAGGTCATGATGGCAGAGTTGGGACTCTTGTTTTCAGAGATCCAAGCATTTTGAAGGAGGCCCGGTTATGCTCATTCAGGTTGGGGCTTGGATCTTCTGCATCTTCTCCATCCCCGCCCCTTGTGTTTAGCAGAAAAGGGCAGATGCCTGGCACCTCACACTCCTCAGAGCGTGGAAATTCTGAAACCGGAGAAACTTTGTCATAATTATCTACCTCCTTGAAAGTACAAACTACGTAATTTGTCTTTAAGTGATCTTAAATTAATATAAATAATGAAGTATGCTCAGAATACTCAAGTACTGGTACATCCAATTGAACACAATTAAAATTAAGATGGTTTTATTAGTATTGTGACTATTATTGATTAAAACGGTAATGATAAATAAGGAGAAATGTTAAGTACAACAGGGAATCGGTAATATTTCTTCAAAGTAATCATTTTGCTGTGACTACCCAATTATTAGTACATTTAATATGTTATTCAGTGCAATTAATTACTCGCTTTGCTTCTGGGAAGGCACTGGGAAAAATTGCTTCCTGCCAGCAGTGATGGTGGCTCCAGAGAAGGACTGGGAAAAGCCATTGCTGCTGGCATCTCTGTGAGGAGGACCACACTCCCTGGGGATGTGACCCCCAGCAGCGCTCATAGATGTCACCAGTGTCCCTGGGGAAGGAAAAGGGACACAGCAGATACCAGGCTTCAGTCTCACTCTCAGGAGCTGTGGGATGATATTGAGCTGTGGGATGATATTGAGCTGTGGGATGATATTGAGCAGCCTGGGTGTGGAGTCACAAAGCCTGGCTTGTAGAGCGACTGGTCACCGGGTTGTGGGGCCTGAGCTCACTAGCAGCACCTGCCAGTGGCTTGTTAGTCTCATGTGTGAAATGGGGATAAGGCATCTTATCTTCAAAGACCTATACATGGAGGGGATCTGTCAGTGGTGCAGATGTGCTGGGTCTGGATTTGCTCTGGTTCCTACAGTGCATGACTCTCTGGGAGTCATGGACGCTTGTTATAGGTCTCTGATGTCTTATTATGGAGGGTATACCCTGGTCTTCTAGTCCTCCTTCACCTCCCCAGTCCCTGAACCAGTTTATATATCCATGAACATGCCCTTCTCTCTTTGCCAGGAGGAAGGTAGGTGAGTGAGTTGATGAGGTAGCAATCTATGAACACTTTTACAAAGCTCTTGCTTGTTCATTTTCATTTGTGTGTACAAATATGCTATATTTGTGTTTATTTTTGAGGTTTTATTAACCTCATTTGAAAAAAGAGGTCCCTGGGGTCTAGCGTGGGAAAGGGACTTGCTCAAGGTCATAGAGCTAGGTGGCAGCCTGGGGACTTGAACTCGAATCCTCTGACACCGAGAATCCTGCTTCTTTAGTGTTACAACATTATTGTCATATTTCCTTCTCCCTGGAGTCCTCTGGCTCTCAACTTCTTCAATGCCAAGGGTTGACTGTATTGTTTCATAACGCTAATTGCTAGTTTTTACATAAAGGCTTTATTTTATGAGCTCCAAATTGCCTAAATTAGATTTTATTAAGCTCACATGTATGATTTTCCTTGTTTTTATTAAAATTAAGTTCACTCATTTGCCATTTGCAAGGGATTGTGAAATTAGGATCGCTTTGTATCCACGGAAACACAGGGAGAATCTTATATGTGATCAGACTTTAACCCACAGACTGGGGGAAAAGGCAACTGGTAATTACGTGCGCAATTCATAGGCAAGCTCCTGGAGCACGATGGCCCTGCTCTTCTGCTTTCTGGCTGACAGCAATAGACAGCCCTTTCCGACATGACTGCATGGTGGGAGGAGCGAGCAGGGGTGGGGGATGGTGGTAGATGCCAGTCCCAGCTCTTTTCCTCCACTAACTCTTTCTGTGCTTTGGGAACGGCATGTCTCTTGACCTGGTCCTTAGTATCTCCATCTGTAAAGTGGGGGGATTAAGGGAACTAGGCGAGCAAAAAAGCTTTATCCCATGTCTCAATTCATATCACTGGCAGTGAATGGCTGTGAGACTGATGGCAAAGATTTTTAATGTACTCAGCAGAGAAATGCTTTTTGTTTAACAAACTCATTAAGTAGCTACTAATTGAGCAACCACTAAGTACCAGGAGTGTTAGGACTTTTCTAGGCACTAAGAACAGATGAGTGGACACATCAGCAGAAGTTTCTCTTTTTTCGGGGAGCAGAAACAACAACAAAGCTAGCTAAATAAATGAAACTTTTAAAATGATATGATGGAAGATAAATCAGAGAAAGTGATGCTACATTAGATTAGGGGATCAGCAAAAGACTCTCTGAGGAGAAGGCATTTGCGCTGAGACTGAATGACAAAAACCGTCTGGTCTTCAGGATATCTGGTTGTATAAATGCGCAGGTTGCTAGGAAGATGAAGTTGACATGTCCCAAGGGCAGAGTCAAGGTTAGACTGTAAGGTGAGGAGGAGATGGTGGTTATCAGCAACTGCCTTTTATATCTACCTTTGGAAGATACCTTTGGGAGGAGAGAATGTCCTTCAGCTGTGCTTCCCATGGCAATCCCTGGACTAAGTGATCTCAATAATGATAATTCAAGATCCTGGCATAGAGTTTCTTCCCCATAAATGGCTGTAGCTCCACATGGGTGAATGGGGTAAGAGTTACTTAGGGAAGAGGTAACATTTGAAGGGAGATCTGAAGGATGCTTTATTTCCATACCAAAGGTTGACAAGTCACTGTCAATGACATCTAACTCTGTCCCGCTGCATCTGGTTTGTACCAGGGGTTCAGGCAAGGTGGAGCCTGATTTGGGTAAAGATTGCCCGTGAAGTCAGAGAAACTGGACCCACGTCTTTGCTCTGCTCTTCACTCACCACATCACTTAGCTGGGTCCCTTTGGTTTTTCTGAACTGCAGTTTCCTCATCTTTAAAATAGAACGGTAATAGCCAGGCACGGTGGCTCGTGCCTGTAAGCTTCAGCCTATGAAGCGTCTGGAGCTAGGGTTGCGGTTCGAGTCCTGTCTGGGACCCGTAGCGAGACCTAATTCCAAAAAAATAGCTGGGCGTGGTGACGTGTGCCTGTAATCCCAGCTACCTGGGAAGTTGAGGCTGGGGATTGCTTGAGTTCGTGGTACCCCGGACAATGTGAGCCTGCGGTTCCATGGGCAGAAATAGCGAGACCTAGTCTCAAACAAAAAGAAAAAAAAAGAAAGAACAGTAATAAAATTACCTTTGAGCTTTGTAAGAATTAAATAATAAGCACAAAGAGTTTTATGAAAGATTGTGTTAGCTTCATAATTCTTATAATTTAACCATTAGTTATATTAATTATATTATAACATTGTTAGGAGAATTTTTAAATTGTTACTTTTTTCTTGAATATGAATTGTCACAACTTTTATGGAAAGCAAATAGCAGAGTGCATCAGTGGTCTGAAAAGTTGGTTCTTTTTTTCCCAGGACTGCTAAAAAATTTAACAACAGCAAAGTGGGCTTCTGCTTCTGGCAATGATAGAGTAGTAGCTTGTAACAGCTTAACATTCCTGCAAGAACAAGAAAAGCTGAACAGAAACTGAAAAAAGTTGTTCATATTCATTCAATGAAATAGTATGCAGTGATAGAAATGATTGAACTATTGCTATAAGCAAAAATATGGATGAACCTCACAAACAAAATGATGATGGAAAGTAACCAAGTACAAGATCATACAACTTTGCGTTTGAATTTTGTATACATTTAAATGTAAATTTGTGTATAGATGGCATATAGATGATAGCTAACTATATCTAAAATACAAATATACAAAAGATATATAAGTGAATCTACAACTATATATACTTAGACAATACAAATAAATATATCAACTATATAATATATAAACATATACATATGGTTTGCACATATATATTTTATAAAATTCAATCTATTCATGCTGAGGGTAAGGATAATGATAAGTGGGGGGAGGTACAGTGATGGGAGGGGTAATAGGGCAGCTAGAGTCTTGGTAATATTCTATTTCTTCCTCTGGCAATGGTTCTATGAGTTGTATATTTTGTGAAACATCATTAACAGTACATTAAAATTTTTTTCCATTATTTTGTATGTGTGATTCACTTTGACTATAAATAAGCTTACCTAAATAAAGAAGATAATTCAGTATATGGATAAAAATGTGTGAACCAAGATGTTTCTCAAAGCATGATGTATAATAGTGAAAATCAGAAATACTCTAATGGCCCCCAATTGGGAAACACATAGAATACAGGGACGATACTCCCTTTAAAATGGTGTTTTCAATGATCTTTAACATGAGGGAGGATTTTAATGTTGCAGTGTCAGCTGAGTAAAGGACTGTGAATCTGCATGTGGGATTTGAACTTGGGTTAAGACTGGACTGCTTCCTTAGCACTGAAGGATGGAGGAATGGAGAGATCTAGGGTAGGATAACCCTCCTCAACTTGGCACCTGCTTCTCCATTTCCAAGGGAAGGTAAATAGATTCCATCTCATGGTCTGCCTCTTCCTTGTTCTCATAGCACCAACCTTTAGCCACCTCCTTTCAAGTCTCTACTGTCTAGGGAACCCGGCCAAGGGACTGGGCTGCCTCAGAGACAGCTGCTCCTCGGTAGGCTCCCCTAGTCTGAGCTAGCTCCCCGAAGACCCTGCTGAGCACTCCAGTTCTCAGTCAGTTCGCAAGGAGTGGGGAAGAAAAAAATTTCCCACCCACCCAGTAGTTGACAATCCTGCTCTACCCACCAAATCTGAGGTTGTATGTAAGTATTCAAGCCCCTATCAGCAGCTCTCACCTGCTCTTGCCAATTCACACCCATCCCACCCCAGGCAAGTGACATGACTTAGGAAGGTTGCTACAGGAATCATACAAAGATCTGAGAGAGGCTTTGCAATCTCTTCTGGAAAGAACCTGATTGTGCTCCTGTTCAAGCCACCTTCCTCCCCGTTTTTCCTCCCTAGATGATAGGGGTGGGGCTCAGAGATGTTTTTCAAATTTCTTGCTTTGAGTTTTTATTATTTTTCTAATCAGAAAAAAAAAAGTTAAATTATGTTCCTTATCTCTACAAGGGCTCTAGGTGAGTGCTTCTCATATGGTAGTGCGCTGTGCCTACAAATCAACTGGGGAGCTTGTTAAAAAGCAGGTAGTGAGTCCATGGGCGGGTCTGTGAGTCGGTGGGTCTGGGGTAGGGCAGGGGATTCCACATTTCTAACACACAGGTGATGCAGTGCTACTGGACTAGATCACCCTTCAAAGAGCGAAGTGATGGAGGATACTTGGAGAGTGGGGTGGAATCTATGAACCTCTGGGCTACTCAGAACACTTGGAGGTTGATTCTTTTGAGAGCAGATTCCCAGATTCGAACTCCCTTATTCCCCAAGCAACTATAATAAGTGAAATGCACAGGAGGGAAATTTAGGTAAGAGACAAGAGGCCAGAACTTTAGCTCTGGTCCAACCAGTGGCTCCTTTTCGCACAATCTAACTAAAAGGGCTTAGTATACATTGTTGGTAAAGATAATATTCTTCGTGGTTGAAAGCACTGCGTGGAATTAGGGAAGAGTCAGCCAGGAATTGTCCTAGGAGGTTGAAGGGAGGTGTGCTGGGTGTACTACAATGGGATTTGAACATGGGAGAAAGCAGCTAAGAGGCCTAGGCTGCCCTGATTATGATTGAGTCTCAACTAGCCTTCATTTCCTGTTCCATCACAAACTAAAAGTCCATGCTATGCTTCTCAGAAAGACAAGTGGGAAAATATTGAAGCTACATTTGTCAGCTCTTTTATATTTTATTATTTGAAGTTGAAGGACCAGTGCCTTCTGACCATGATCCTGGAGTCTCCTGGGGAGAGGGTAGTGGCTACCTGGCCTCCGAACAATCACGCCCAGAGACAGAGGGTGTTCCCAGGCAGCCTTCACCCTTAGGTGGTTTGAATGTTCAGGAATTCTCTGAGGTAAGCTGAAATCTGACTTTCTGTGGGCCTTAGCCTCTGACCTCAAGTCTAAACTAGGTATTTTCAAACCTCTGCTAGTAAGCATCTCCTGGGAGGCTTATTTAAAATCCAAACCACCTCCAATCCACACAAAACTGATTCCCAGGTCCTTCGTGGAGATTTTTATTCAATGGGCTGAAACGGGGCTTGAAATTATTTTTTAAATAGCCATGCGTACTGCTTTCAAGTATATGAAATCAGTGAAAGGAGGCATTTGGATACACAGCTTTTTTGTTTGATGCAAAGAAATATCTATTCCTGAAAGGGGTAGATATAGGCTGGCTTTTTAATTTGATATTTACCATGGGAGCTGCTAGGTCATTTACTGTTCTTCTCTGAACTTTAATCTGAGACCTATACCTATCTCCATAGCTGTATCTTGGTATACATCTATACTTCTTTTAAATGTTTTACCGTGCTCCCTGTACTTGTGATTTTGAGAAAGATAAGTGAGATTGCTTTCAGGCAGCTGAAACTGAGCAAGAGATAAAGAACATATTAAAAATAAAAGTATTTTATATAAAAATATAAAAACCAACTCAATACATGATTAATAATAGCATAGTTAAACTCAGTATCTTATATTGAGGTTAGTGGATTAACTTTCATTTTAAATATATTTGTAGAAACCACAGAAGAACAAAGATATCTATGTTCTTCAATCCAATACTTTCCCTCCTACAATTTTAGAGCAAGTAAATAATTTAATAGAAGATAAAGGAGTGATATACACATTATTTATGGTTTCCAAGAAATAGCCATGCCAAACACTGGCATAGTAAATAAATTGGGACATAACATGGGATGAAATATTATAGTTATTTTAAAAATTGAAAAATCTGTATATCAGTGTGCATAAAGGCTTATGGCATTCTATATAAGTAAGTTGTGTAAAAATTTGATCCATTTATACTTTTTTTTAGTATATGCCTGAATATTAGACGAGAACATGGCAAAAGTATATTTTGGTTAAACAATTATTTGCTTACTTAAATGTGTGTGTTTAAAATAGTATCATTAATACAATATTATGACAACTAGACCAATGGAAAATTCCATTTAGAGGAAGTAGAGAGTCAGGTCATTGATAAATATCCTTTGAAACTAAGATCTTATCCTTTCATAAAGCCCTATGATATTTGAACATTAAGGGAGGCCCCTTAGAGTCAGCTGGTTCAGCCTCCTAAGTGTAGTTAAGGATATTTATTTTAGTAGCCTGACATAGGACATCCTGGTCTCTCCTTGGCTTCTGTAACTGGTAAGCAACCCATGAAGTTTTCCTCAAAGTTCATGTCTGCTTTTGGGAGGGATCCAGTGTGGGGAGTGGTGGGTAGAGGCAGATGCTCAAAAGAGCAACTAGGAAAGCCAGGCTTCCCATCTCAAATTTTTTTTAGACTAAAATTCTTTTGTTCAGAGCAGATTGGCACCAACTTCTCAAAATTTGCATCATAGAACAAAGATTCATGTTTGAGTAAAAACAATGAGAATAGCACAGCTTGTGTCTCAAAGGTTCTTCCTGCCCCTCTATCACCCACTCAGTTCTCTGTTTCTAATCTGCTAGGGACAGAGAACCCCCCCCCCCCAAGCTGGATTAGGAGCAAGTTCCTAAGATGAGGACTCTGAAATAAAGAATTCAGAACAAGGACACTAGAAGAGCTCATGGAGGGATTAGCACAGAGGCAACAGATCTCCTAATTTCTGGGTTAGGGACAGTCTTGTCTTGGCATTTAATTTTCTAGAGTAGAGTCTGGATAAATATATGAATGATTTCTTTTAAAATATATTTTTATTAAGATAACTTTGGCTTACAACACTATATATGATGCAGAAATATAGGATTCCACCTCTTCAGGGGTATGTTAGCACACCACACCCACACCAAGGCTCCCACTGTCTTCCACCATAGTCCATTGTGGTTCCTTCTCATCAAATGTTGAGTTCATCTTTTTGTTGCTAAGAAGTATTCTGTTGTGTGATCATACCCACATTCTTACTCTACTCATCTGTCCTTGGACACTTAGGTTGTTTCCAACTTGGCTTGTTGTAAATAGTGTGATGAACATTTGAGTACATATATTCCTTCAAATGAATGTCTTTGCATTCTTTGAGTAAATACCTTGGAGTGGAATTACTGGATCCATCACACATGTTTTAGAATCAGAAAGTTCTTGTTCATTTTTTACTGTGCAGAGATGAGTGATGGGATTTGGCAAACATAAACCCCATTCTTCAATTCCCATGCTTTTTGTAAAAGAGTTGAATGAGAAAAATGCAATATACAAAAATAGGGTAAACTCTTGTTTCCTGGATCCTCCCCACACTCAGAGGTTATATCGTGGAAACTCTCCTCCTCACCATTTGTTGTATTCAAACATACACACCTAACTCTCACATGCCATTTTGTTGCTTTTTTTTTTTTAAGTAATGCGTTTTGGAGATTTTCCTAATGTCATAGCTCCCATGATGCTGCTGTCTGATCAATAAATGTAGCAAAATTTACTCAATTATCTTCCTCTAATGATAATAAGGTAGATTTTTCCTTGTTGCTACATATAGAATACTATGCTGAACAACCTTGGACTCATGTGCACACATTTGGACCCATGTAAACTTGTACAATGAACTCTGTGTGGGTATATAAACAAATGTTTCTTTGGAAAGCATCTGAGATGCAGAATAGCTGGGTCCACTGATGTGTGCATTTGACATTTCTGTATATGTTTTTAAATGAACTTTATCCTCTGGCTTCATGACTTCATATGCCATGTGTGTGAGGGTGTGTTGTTTCTCCACATTTTTGTCCAGGATTTGGTATCTTTTTACTTTATGTTGAATAATTATCTTTCCCTGAGGATACAGGCAGTTTTGCATAATTACTAATTGTGTGAACTATTAATTTTCTGCAGTTACTTATTTCCTTTATAAATTTTTACAATTGAATTTTTTCCCTTTTTACTTTGTTAGAAAGTCTTTATGTATTCTGGATATTAAAGCCTTGTTACACTGTAAATATTTTCTCCTGGCCTTTTTATTTTGGATTACGGCATATTTTGATTTACAGAATTTTTATAAATCTAGAAAACTTTCATAGATTTTAGATTTTTTTTCTCATGTTTAAGAAGATCTCACCATGCTAAGTTCATAAAAATATGTATCTATATCATCTAACATTTTATATTTTTGTACTGTAACTCACCTGAAGGTTATTTTTGTGGGTGAATGGTGTGATTTAGGGATCTAACTCCTAGTGAATTAGGAAATGGTCCCCCCAAATGAATAGCTAACTGGTCCAATCTCACATGTGGATTAGTCCACTGTTTCATGACTAATTCAAAATACCATCTTTATTGCACACTTAATTTTCATATATACTTGGCTTTGTTTCTAAATTTTTTTATTTTGTTCTATTGATCTATTTGTCAATATCTGCACCAGTGCTAGACCATTTTAATTACTATAGCTAACAGTGTGTTTTGACATCTGGTAAGATGAGACTTGAATAAGAAATGCTGTTGATTTAAACTAGAATTGCATTGATGGATCAATCAGTGCCTTTTCAACATGAAGTCTTGCCAACCACGTTTATCACTTCACTTATTTAGGTTTTGATGTAATTTTATATTCAAAGAGATCTTGCACATTTATAAATCATATTTATTTTCTAGGAATTTTGTGTTTTTTTTTGTTATAAATTAAAACCTTTTAAAATCTAATTAATACTAGAAAGAAAGCTATTGGATGCATTATACTGATACTGCATCTATCCATAGCTTTGACCTTTCTCATAGTTCTAAATAGTTTTCAGTTGATTCTCTTGCATTTTTTTTAAGGTGGGCAATTATATTATCTACTGAAAGTGATTTCTCCCCCCTCCTGTCAATCTCAACATCTCTGTTTTTCTTGTTTCTTGATCCCTGGCAACGATGACTACTATCAGTTCTGTCTTGCACTTATCTTTAGTGGGAACACGTACAAGACGTCACCATCAAGTATTTAACTGCTGACGGTTTCTGATAGTAATTCTTTTTTTATGTTGAGAAACTTGCATTTCATTCCTGACTTATTGAGTTTAGCAAAATTAATTCTGAATGTTGAATTTTATTAAATACTTTTGTGTATTTATTGAGATAATTAATAGTACTTCATCTCTGTGGTGAATAACAGCACAGATTTCTCTATTGTTGAATTGTCCTTTACCCTTAGAGAAACTCTCCTTGGGTGAAATGGGTTTTTAAATACATTCTTGGACTTGATTTGTTACTGCTTATCATTTAGGTTATTTGCCTCTTGATTCCCAAGTGACAGTTGGTCATACTTTGCTGTGATTCCTACTCTATATACCACTGGTTTTATTCTCTCATTAGTTATCATTTGCGGACACCCCAGCTTTCTCTTTTTCAAACACCTTAAACTATTCATGCCTCAAAGTCAATCTCCTCACTGCTTCCACTGACTGAGAAGTCTTCCCCAACAGGTTTGTGGAGCTGGATGCTGGAGGCTTGTATGCACTCAGGCACCTGGTCAAATATTGTCCCCTTATCTAAACAAACCCAGTCTTGTCATTCTGTATCCCTTTGGTGTCTGGTTTATGCCCCCCATACCACCATTTCTGTTAGAAACTATATGAGTTGCTAATGTGTATCCTGGCTTGCTATCTGCTTCTTTCTACTATGCTCTTAACCCGGAGAGCATGGCTGTTTGTGCTACTGGCTGCTGTGTCCCTCGCATCATATAGAGGATGCCCAGGAAATACTTATGGACTAGCTGAGTGGTTTTGTTTTTACAGACAAGGGAGCTGGGAGACAGAATTTCTCAGTGTCCCTAGGTTTGAAACAGTTTCAATTTTGTCTCCTTTATTGTGTGCTAGTGAATACCAGTTGCTGCATGGGCAAAATGGGGATAGTAAAGAAACCCAGGCCATGGAGTTTTGAAGGGTACTAAATGAGTAATGGTTCTATCAAGTCCTTATTAAGTGCCAGGTGTGTGGGGAGCTGGTGTTCAGGAAGTACTACTCTAGTTGCTACTGACTCCCTCTCCCAACCCCAAAGGGCCTCTGTGAGTCTGTTTCTCATCACTGTACAGTGCTAACATCATCCTTGCCCTTGCCTACATTACAGTGTGATATGAAGATTCAACAAGAGCACAGAATGTGAGAATTATAGTGTCATGCGAATATTGTGATTCTTTCTTGTTATAACCGAGAAAGAGCGCCAATGAAAGGAATTGGGGAACACTGTGCCTTGTGGCAGAGACTGTCCCTGGAGGTGGGTAGTTGGGGCTCACATCCTTTACCAATTATGTGATGATAGTTGACCCTTGTCTTCATTGTTATTGCTGTTCGTTGCTGTAAAGTAGGAGACAAGATTCACTACTCAATGCCCATCTACGTGGGAAGTAGATGAGAGTGAATATATAAAAGTCTAAGCTAGCGTTCAGAGAAGTGGGTATTTAATAAATGATATTAATTAATACTGTATTTATCTACAAAAAAGATTGGCAAGCCATGATTCAGAACATTCTCTTTCCAATTTCCCATCATCAAAATAATCACATTTCGCACATCTTCACTGGCACATTTCACAGTTAGTGCGTTCAGGAGAAGTTATTTATTTGAATAACATCCCCCCCCCACCAGTTCCCTGATATGCACACTCAAACAGGGGTTGTTACAGGTCCATGGTATGGGGTGCGAGGATGGTGTCATGGCGTTGCCACGTGGGGCACTGGCTGTGTTCCCAGCACGGTGCTGAGGGCTTTATAAGGTTCTGTCTCATCCATTCTCATCTTACACATCAGAACCCAGAGGCCCAGAGAGGCTAGGCTGTTTGCCCAGAATCACACAGAGGTAGAGGCTAAATCTGACTCAGCAGATTCCTGATTTGGGACTCTGTTCCATGTTAGAATGGCATGGAAGAGGTTTGGACTGAGCAATTTTTCTCTTGCAGCACACAGAACAAAGGGAGAGTCCCAGGCCCTGTTTTCATGACTATATTTGCTCCTAGCATGTGCTTCTTCTGAATGAATGGAGAATCAACGAACACAGAAACGATGGTAGTTTTCCTCTGAGGACCTTTGTAAACAACCCCATGGGGATATGTTGTAAGACTGTGCACTTACAAGAGGTTCTAAGGCAGTAAGAAGCTTGAACAGACATCACATGGAGAACCTGTCGTTCACTGTTAGTCTAGCATGAGAGGTAACCCTTACTGTCACATCTATCCTTAGTATATGTTTCCTTCTCTGGTGACATTTATATAAGTAATAATATAGAAATGTGCCAGGTTGACTAGCTGCTCCCTAAACCTAGACTGCATCCTCTGCCCCCCATCCCTGTCCCCAACTTCCTTTGCAATGAAGTGTGAGATGAAACAAATTCTTACCAATGCAAAGTGAATGGAATAGGCTTTCTGACTGGAGGTTAAGGAGGAGTGTGCTTTCTCCTTTATTTCCTCATCTCCTGACTAAGTTCAGGGAATCCTGAAGCCAGAGAAGACAAGGGTGGAGCTCCATATGCTAGCATTCCAGGTCCCTGGAAGACTTCCCTTAAACCAGTAATAACTTGTACTGGATGTTCACAAGAGCAACAAAATTTTAGTGCGTTGGGCCACTGAAGTGTGGGAATTGGTTACAGCTATTAGCCTAACTGTCCTCAAAACTTTGACCCTTTCTGATTTATCTAATATCCTTTGTAAAATTTGGAATCTGTACATTGATTCATTTTGTTGTGAAAGTATAATTCATAAAAAATAGGAACATTAGAAGGATATGCTAGAATTTTTTTCCCTTCTCTACTCAGAGTAAAAACATGGCCATTATAATTTACACAGTTATTTAACTCTCTTAACTTAGTGCAATTTATTCTAATACAGGGAAAAGAGCGAAATTCAGCCAAGGTCTCCCTGGTCACCCAATTGACAACTACTAAATAGTGTCGTGTGGCTCAAGCCGTGTTTGTATGACTTTGTACCCTCTTGCTCATTCTGTCACAGCTCAGTAGTAAATATGAACTGCTCTGTGACTCTTTTCCCTTTCTCTGAATACAGTGTCCAAGATGGTGCCCTGTCCCTTCCTTTTTCACACCCGTGTCTCTGCCAGGGTTTCTTTGGGATGTAGTGCCCAAAGCTTGTGATTAAAAACAGCTGCAGAAACAAGAGGAAAACATCTCCTAAAAATAAATAGCGCCTTGGAACACAATGTGCGTGGACTTTGAAGAGGTAGATGGGGTGTGTGACATGGAGTGGCCAAAGTGTTCTACAAAAAGTGTCTCTGTTGTCAGCTGCTTCTGGGAGTCTTCATGAACTTGATCTTAGACGAGGGGTAGAAGAATTGAACTCAGACTTCCACTATGGAGTGAGAAGGTTTTCTTTAGGAGTTTGAACTGTTTCTAAGGTAGAGCGTGATTAAATTATGTGAATTATATAATTGGTTTGTTATTTATTGAGATGTTTGCATTAAAAAATATCTAATGAAATGGGAAAATACACACCCAAAACCTGATATGATGCAAATTCTTATGATCAAAATTTATTAAACATCTTATATAGTTACACACAGGTGGCAAAAATACTCAGAGAATATATTTCAACATAGCTGGATAGGAAATTAATTTATTTTCAAATTCCATCCTTTAAATTTTTATAAAATGAGAAGCACTGCTTTATTTTTTGTAGTAAATGCACAGTTGATAAAAATATGTATGTTTAGTAATGTAGCAAAAGTATTTATAATAGTTTCACACTACTTCCATTATCAGAAAAATGTTAAGTAGAGCTTTTTTTGAATTGATCTAATTTTAAAGGTTTTGCTCCTTTTCAAAATATAGCTTTGTCCAGGGAAGAAAAAAAACTAAATGAACTATGGGTATTTTATCATAATTAATAAAGTGTCATTAATGTTATAAATGTATAATATTTATACAAAATTAGTCTATAATGTTCAAATATAATGTACATATAAATGTTATAAATTATTTAATAATTTATAAGATCAAAATGATAAACTGCCACAACAGGTTATTCACATAATACTCTAATTCATACTTTTCAATTTTTCTGAATTGCCTCATCGATTATGTAGAGTTTAAATAACATGTAAGTTGTTTCATTTGATTGTTGATATTTTGGCTTTCCTAAAGAATTATACAAACAAATCTAGCTCTTTATCGCTAAAATTAAAAAGCAAGCTAAATGATAAAAAATGTGTATTAAAGTTGACAGAAAGTTAAGAACTATAATTCCAAAGAACATTTTAAAAGTATTCTTTAAAAAGTAAATAAGCAAACTATAGTATGTGATACTCAGTGAAAACATAACCTATGAAATAATAAATGGGTAACTGTTAGACCTGGCTAGCAACTGAGCAGTGCAATATAAGCACTGTGATAAACACAAATGCTGACAGCAGTTGTGCAACTGGTAAAACTTCTCCCTAGTCACCCTGGAGTCAACCCGCTGATAGCCAGGGACAACCAGCTAATCCTTTCTTTCAGTTCTCTCAATTATGGAAATTTACTGTGCAGATAACGCAAATAAAAGATGATGACAAAATTTAATTCCAGTGGTTTCTCTAAGTGTAGGGAAAGCTACCTTAAAATTGATCAATTAAACAATTGCCCCCAGTTTTACTGATAAATATACATCACTGTATAAGTTAAAGGTTTACTGCATAATGATTTGATTTACATCTACTGTGAAATGATCACTACCATAGGTTGAGTTAACATCCATCTTCCCATGTAGATACAACAGAAAGAAGAAAAAAAATCCTGTGGTATGAGCTTTTGGAATTTATTCTCTTTACAATTTTCCTATTTACCATAGATTATTTCTGGTCTCTGCTTCGTGTTGTACTTTACATCCCTGGTACTTATTTGTCTTATACCTGGATATTTGTGTCTTTTGACTACCTTGCAGAAATATAACTATGTATACCTTTATATTTAATATTTCATAATAAATACTTTTCCAATTCTCCTTTCCCTACTGGCTTACCCCTTTCCTTACTGGATATCCTTTTGTTTAAGATTTCACATATAAGTGCGATTGCGTGGTGTGTGTCTTTCCCTGTCTGACTTATTCCACTTAGCATAATGCCTTCAAAGTCCACCCATCTTGTCACATATGGCAAGATTTATTTATTTTTTAGTGGCTGATTATAGAGTAAATGAGGTTTTCAGGGCTTTTGCCCTTCCTTCATTAGTCTGTATATTGTGCACCTGTGATATTGTGCCCTCCCCATGATTGTGTATGTGCCTGGCCCAGTGGGTGTGTGCTTGTGTGAGTGGGCTCACCTGGATCTGGGCAGAAAGGATATAAGGGGCAGCATCACTGCAGGGTGATATGATACAAGAATAGGTAAACACTAGAGAACACTGGAGAAAGAGCGGGAAGATTCCTGGGGAACTGGGAGGCTCGCCTACCTCCAGGCCTCCTCCACCCCTCCTCCCCATCCCTGGTCCTGCCCTGCCTGGTGCTAGAACTAATAAAGAACCTGCACAAATGGGCCTGTTTTTGCACTACAACTGGTTTCATGAACAGGATGGTTGCCCTGACACTGAATAATAAGGAAACCCAATGATTCACTGACTAGAAATGGAAGCAAATTCTGGTTCCCCAACTTCAATGGAATATAAAAAGTAATGTTTATAATGACAATAATTAGGACTATATAGAACTATGAAAAATATGATATTAAACATGAAGATATATATAATTATATTTCTGCAATGACTGCTTATTATTTCAGTATAAAATTATATGTGCCTATGATCAGAGATGGAATAGAAGAATAAAGGAAAGCAGTGACATCTGAGTGAGGTCATGAATGATTGTTCTCCTTTCTTAGACTTTTAGAAAGAGTGACTTTTAATGAAAGAAACAATTTATATTCTTATCATCTCCATCTATAAAGGAAAAGCTTCTAAATATGAGAGCCTGTGAAATGAGTTGATTTAATTCTGGTTTAGAAATGAAAAATGATTAACAACAGCTATACCTGGTTAATTAAGCAAGTATGTATTAACCTTCGTATTTGTTTTCTATGGCTCTTTGACAAATGAACAGAGTGTCTTAAAACAATGAACGTTTATTATCTCATGCTTCTGTAGGCCAAAGGTCAGACATGGGTTTCATTGGATAAGGTCAAGGTGTTGGCAGGACTGTGTTATTTTTCTAGGAGAGAATCTATTTCCTTGTCCTTTGCGTTCGAAAGACCTCCTGTGCTTCTTGGTTGACAGCCTTCTCCTCCGTTTTCAAAGGCAACCATGGCAGATGGAGCCCTTCCCGCTATACATCAGACTGGCCCTCACTTCTGGTTCTTCTCCTATTTTAAGGACCCAAGTGCTTAGATTGGGCCCACCTGATAATCTCCCTATCTAGCAACCTTAATTACACCTGAAATCTCAACTCCTTCTTGCCAATTCAGGTAGCATTTGAATCACTACCTCAGTCTCCGACTCTGTGTCAGATATGGTGAGAAATGACAGGGAAGATGGGAGGAGCAAGGCCTAGAAATGACATTTATAGTGACAGGCCATGTCAGAGAATACCTGGTATACGGTGCAAACAGTGATTAGGGTCATGACGCGTTAACATGGCATGGAGCAGAATACCTTTTAGCTGGAAGACTTAAGGGAGGTTCATGGTACATTGGTATTTGGCCTGGGCTTTAAAGAATAGGGAGGACTTGATTATTTTTGACTTTAAAAATATTTCTCATGTTGTTGTTCATTTTGTACAAGAAATGATTTCTCCCACCAGATGTAGTCTCCATAAATCTAATAGGGAGGATTTGAATAGAATGAGTAGGTAGGAGAAACTAATGGTATTTCAAAAAATAGATATTAAACCAAAGTTAATGAAATAGCCATTTTCATAAGGGGAAAAAGGATCAAATATTGACTTATTAATTCATCTTCCTACATCAAAGTAAAAGGCATGAAAACAGCAGAGTAACTGGAAAAACTCAAAGTGTCTTTCAAATCTCCTTTCTAATTCTGACAGAACCTCTTGGTTGTTTTATCAATGAACATACCCTTCTTTTTTCCTGTACACAGTCTCTGAGGTACCAGTTCTGCAGTGCCTTTCTCAGAAAAGTAGTCTTTTATCAACTTGTTGTGGCTTATGAAACAATGTTTTGAGCAGAACAAATTCTGCTTTTGATTGGACCAATGGAATGAGAGGCAGCCTGACAGAGACACTCCTCTGGGTGTTGGTCATCTGGCAATGTGATAAGATTGTCCCTGCTAAGAACAGTTGACAGGAGAGACCAAGAGGTTGTAGAAAGTATCAAGGAGTGAGGGCAGGGGGGAGGCTAAGGTAGGGGAGCAGTGGCTATCGTTGCATCCTCTCCATAGACCCCCCCCCATTATCGAAGTTTTCCTGATTACGAGTCTCTCGGGGTCGATGAAAACAGCACTTGGCTTATTTCAAGGAGGAACTCTGAGATCTCCCCAAACTTCTGAGTCTGTTGGCCTGAAAATTCTTTTGGTTGTTAAGATTTTCATGTTGATCTCATTATTGATGATCTGGGAATGATCTGGTGGCCAAGTATTTCTTGTCTGTACCTCATCACACGCAGCTTTTATTCACTAATTTTCAGACAACTACCCATAGAATGTCTTTCTCTCAAGTCCTCGAAAGTCTCTCTAATGTATGCCTTTATATCACCTTATTGGTCTGGATGAGGATGAGGATGCACTGAGCACCATTGTGTACAATCCAGATGGTGTTGTCATGGACTCTGCCTGCATTGTCACCTTGAAATAGCAAAAATAGAAAGATGTGGCTATAATGAATTACAAGCCTCTGTACTTAAATTTGTTGTTTTTTTTTCCCTTTGTAAAAATAGAACTCTTTTGAAACTCAAAGCACAGGGGGAATCATGAAGACTGCTGAGTTATAAGGCAGGCAAACCCCTAAAGAAAGTAGTAGACTAGTTAATAAATTCAGGAATGAAGAAAAAAGACATGACTTAATGAAAGGAGACCCCTTCGAATGTGTTATTGGTAATTACTGTTATAAGATAGAATAAAATAGAAGCAGACAGGAAGGCTAGAGAAAAGCAATGGTTTGCAAAGCATTTCTTAGAAATTTAGAAACAGGAAGATTTTTGAGGCAACCCTGTCTATATTCACAAGTTTCAAGGAATTATAAAAAGGACATTAGAAATAATAACATGAACTAAAAATCATTACCAGCTAAAGGGAAGAAATAGAAAATGGCCTTCCAAATGAGAGGGTAGAGGCAACCAGCACTGAGAAGTTCCATGCGATGGGTCTTTAAAATAAGAGGATCTTGGGAAATGGCAGAAGAGACATGTTCTCCAAGGTTTAGGTAACTTTGAAGGAAGTGAAAAACTAAATAGGAAGTAAATAGAAAGAAAACAAATGAACAAATTCTCACAACAGTATGCTTCCCAAAGATCTATTGTAGAAACAGAAACACCTGCAAAGAGAAAGCCAAATAAAGGTGCACCCAGATAATTAGTGGCTAACAATTCTTGAAGTCCATGTGTAAGGAAAAGATCCTAACAACATATGGGAGAAGAAAAATGTTATCCTGTTCAGCTCAATATAATAAAAATAGTGCTGTATTTAGCAACAACCACTCCAGGAAAAAGCACAGTGTGGTCCCTGAATTTAATACACTACCTAAATAAGAGCCCAGCCCCAGGTCTGGTTCCCAGCCAAAACACATCTTCTCATTTATGGGGAAGGAAGATCTTTGTGTAGTTAGAAAATCCACAAATATTAATCAGTCTTGGTGCTGAGAGTAAACAGAAGTCAAAAGAAATCTGTTGTGCTCTTGTTTCACTTGGGGTTAAGCAAAGGCTGGGCTAGGTAAGACAACCAACTGTTCCTGTTTGGCTTGGACTGAAAGGTTTTGGAGGCTGTGAGACTTTCAGTGTTGAGCCAAGACAGCCCTGAGCAAACTGGGATGGCTGCTGACTCCAACACTGGTTCTCCCTAGGTGACAACGCAGGCAAGTTAATTAGGCTCAGTGGTCAGTAACATTGAGACAGAGAATTCTCTGAACCCTTCAGGCACATCATCTTCAAATTGATTAAATTCTTCTGCTTTCTAGGAAAATGTTCTTAAACTATTCAGCATTTGGTTGTTCATTCACTCATCCAGTTAAAATATTGATAGCAGGCTTTTGATACCTTGGGCTCGGAGTGTGGTTACAATGACAAATGAGCTCCTTCCTTCATGGGACTTAGAGGTGAAGTGGGAGAGCAAGGTATGAGATAAACAGACATGGATGTGAAAATTGTTGTAAAATAATAATACAAGATCTGAAGGAAAAGAACATTGAGAATGACAGAGGAGATATAACATAGACTGGTGGTGGGGAGTTCTGGCCCATACCTCCCTTCCTGGAGGTGACATCAAAGCTACTATAAAGGACAAGAGGAGAGAGGAACCAGAAGAAGAGTCCAGCTCCTGTGAGGAAATGTGTGTTGGGTTGGAGAGGACAGAGTATTCCAGACAGATGTACAGCACATGCAAAGGGACTGAGGCACGGGGTAGTTTGTTGTGTTAAAGGAGTTAAAAGAATGCTAGCATCTCCTTTATTTTTACTTTTTATTAAATAATTTATATATATATTTCACATCATTTTAGCATCTCCTTTAAATTGAGGGGAAAGAGCATTGGCTTTACTCACCAGCTGGCAGGACCAGGAGTTGGAATAATCATGGCAGTAGTGATCTAAGCTGAGTTGGTGAGAGAGGAGGGTATAAGAATTAAAGGCTGGAGGTCAGTGGTGGAGTGTGATCTATTTTGCCTGAACCCTTCTGGCAGCTTTTAAAGATATACTAATATACCTGCCCTGGAGTCTCTTTGATGAACATATTATAAAAGACTCTGGGGCACAGATGGAAGCAGAAATTCTGAAACAAAACTGAAAATAAGAAAATGATCAGGACTTAGAGAATGTGTCTTGTAGGATAAACTGCTCCTTAATCGGAGATTTGCAAAAATGAAGAGGAAAAAAAAAAGCTGTTTCTAGCTATGCTAAGTGCCAGGAGAATAAATAAGGCATTAAAATCTGGTCCTAGTGAATGGTCCCTGTCCAGAAGACCAGAAAAACCTGTTGTTGCTCTAGCATCACCTTAAGTGTCCCCAAAAGAGATCCACCTGGGACTGTGGCACAGGAGAGGGGCACGTTTGTCTTAGGGAGTTGTTGTTTTTCTTTTAACCACAAATGAATCTACAACCTGTCAGTTACTCAAAATAGACCAATAATAGGATTTTTCTATACTTCTAAGCTCCATGTTTGAACCTATTGAATACTGGAAGTAAATTTATATAAAGATGTTGAAACTTTCACATTTTTGAAGATGAAACAAAGTGGATATCATGGCAGAATGATTATAGAAATTCAGAATCACATTGGCTGTGGAATGAAGGACCTAACCTAGAAGATGAAATTTAGCAAGGGAATTTTCCAGAGCTCACCAGGGGGAGCCACAGGGGGATGCAGAAGGGACTGGAAGAATCTTTTTGTTCAAGAACTGAGCTGCTGGCTAGTCTTGGTCTACACAGGAGCAGATATGGATGCAGACCTGGTGTGCGCTCTTGGGGTTTGGGGTGGGGTCTGGGAGTCTGGGGGTTTGGGAGCCATTTCCAGTCACTATCCTTTCATGGGGGGTGGGGTGGAGGGTGGAGTTTGGCTCATGTGTGTGCTCCCCGGTGATGTAAGCTCAGAGACTGGGGCAACTATGCTTTCATGGTCTCATTTACTTCCAGAAGGTGGAACACACAAGTTGCCACAAAACAGTGACTAGTAACTCTCTGGTTAATTAAACCTCCTGGCACACAAGTGCCAAACAGCACAGGGAAATGTTTAAAGAGAAGCCAAGGCTGTATATCAAAACAGTTCAGAAATGGTTTTTAACAGAGGAAGCCAATACATTGTGTAGACTTTAAAATATAGTTCCAATGAAGGTGTGACCTGAAACTGAATGTTTATTTCAATTCTTGCTATAAAATTCCCACGAGTTTTTTTTTTTTAATTTTACATGCTTAAAAGAAATGCTAGGAGGTTTTATGTGGAGAAATATAATTACATAAAAAGTCAACAAGAATGAAGTCAAAGGCCAGAGAGAATGAACTCAGCCAAGTTGTCAGTGTTTCTGAAAAGCAACTGGATCCATGATGCTAATGCTACATGGAGCAGTGAAGAGACTTGGAGTCCAAATTCTTTGGGTTTGAATCCCACTCTGCTACTTAGTGTCTGATTTAGTGCAGTCAGATGATGAATGGATTAGTGATACTTATTTTGGAAGAAGTGTTAAATGAGATGAGGTATTCAGAGCATTTAGCACAGCATCAGGCACATAGTAAACACTCCAATGTACTGTGACTGCTATTATGCTCATTGTTGCTATTGTTGTTATAATCGTTGAATGCATGAAATGCTGATATTCCTCATTATCAATTCATTAAATTATCTTTTAATTAAAAATTTCATAATTGACCTACAGATAGCTAAGCCCTTAATATAGCACAGGCTGGGTAAATATCCCTAGAAGCCAGCAGATTAAGTAGCATACCATGAAATCATCACCGTAAGTCAACAGATTTTAACATCAAGGTCAAGTGTTATGGACTCATAACAATTCTTATGCTGAAATCCTGTCCTCCAATGCGATGATTGGTAATTTGAAGGTAATTTGAGAGGCTCTACTCTCACGAATGGGATGAGTGCCTTTATAAAAACATATAGGGACAGAACTTGCTTCCTCTTCTCTCTCTGCAATGCACAGAGAATAGGAGGAGGATGTGAGCATACAACACAAGGATACAAAGAGGAGACAGCCATCTGCAAACCAGGAAGCTGGCTCTCATCAGGCACCAGATCTGCTGGCACCTTGATCTTGGACTTCCCAGCTTCCAGAACTGTGAGAAATAAATGTTTGTGGTTTAAGCCCCCCACTCTATGGTAATTTGTTATAGCAGCCTGAACCAACTACAGTACTAAGACAATAGGAGTCTAAAAAATAAGAGATGACAATGCTGGCCCAGTTGCTTAGAGGTGATAAATTTATGCAGTATTTAAGTATGGAAGAAATAGCACTAGATAATATCACCTACTTAGAATATGCAAAGCTAAAATGTCTCTGCCAAAAGGCAGACAACGATGAGGTTTTAATGAAAAGAACAAATGGGATAAGATGACAACAAGGAAAGAGAAAAAGCTAATAATAGTTTAAGAATTAATCACAAAAAAATGATGTTCACATAAAATAAGCTAAAAATGCACACTATTTTCACAACCAGAGAAATTAAAATAATTTATTAAAAATATCTATAGCATCTCCCATGCCAGCAGAAGACATGCACAGAAGTATTGACAAGATTATGCTATTGAGATTTTTTTTAGCAATTAAAAAGTAATAATAATAAACATAGAAGCAATATAACTAATAAGAATAGAAATCTCAAACCTGTGGAAATAGGTCAGAAAAGAACACAAATATATATATATATAGAAGTCATTATACATCATACATATCCATTTCTCAAGAAGTACTTTTATTTGGTTGGAGTTATGAATTAGAAATTCAAGGCAGAAATATAAAATCAAGAAAATGGATAACATTTGCAACAAGTTGGGTAGCGGACTTAGATACATCACTTAAGAAATCGGAAGAATTTTAATTTTGATTTTATTTTGTTTAAACTCTACAGGACAATGCCATGGAAATCTAAATACAAAACTTCTGTTGAGAGCTTTTTTCCATCCTTCAAGCATAACTGGAATGATCTTTCTGAACATACACCATTTCAACTTTAAAGAAATCTGAAAACTCTCCAGTGAATGGAGAACAAGGTTCACATTCCTTACTCTATTGTTGAAGTCTTTGTTTAGAAACAGACATTCTGAATTGGGCTGCTTGGATAGAAATCCAGGCTCTCTCTCTGATTGGTAATAACTTTGAGACCTGGGACAAGTGACCTTTAGTACTACTGTTTTCTTCACCTACAACACAAGATAATAGTGTCTCATAGCCTGGTACCTGGTGAACACAGAGTAACTGCCAAGATTATATGAACCTTTCCCTGCATCTTTGGTCTTCCATATATCCTTTTTCCAGAAGGATGGCCATCCCTAGAATACATCTAAGCATTTCCCACCTTTGTGTTTTTTCATCTGATTTTTATATATTTACTAAGATGTATTTATTCTATGACTAGTCTGTTGTTGAAAAATGAAATCCTTTCTAAGCTATGGTTAATACATTGCTACTTTTTGCCAAAAATGTTACTATTAAATCAATGGTGTTCATTGATTTCTTAATTGAAATAAAAGTGACATTTTAATATAATATTAATTTTAGATATACAACATAATCATTTCATACTTGTCCATAAGATCAAATGATCACCACAATAAATCTAGTTGATATTGACCAACATTTACAACTATATCTTGTGATGAGGAATTTTAAAATCTACTCTCTTAAACAATTTAGAAAAACCCAGTATTTTAACTGTCATCACCATACTGTACATTGCAAATATGGCGTTTTTATAGAAAATCACAAATCTGGATTTGAACTTGGTTTTGCTGGATACCAAACTCCTGCCTTACATATATTCACGTCCACTTTGATGGGACAGATTGAATTAGATCAACTCCTTTCAAGAAAAACTAAGAAAAAATAGCTGCTTGAAGTTGTCCAAGACTTTAAACAACCAAGATCTGAAGAGTCAAGGTTCTTGAAAAATGGGAAGCTGATTAAGATGAGCCTGCAATTCTCTGTACTGCGTTTCCTCTTGAGGCATTCTTTGCTTCTTAAGAAGAATCACACAAGTGAAAGCCTATTCCATGTTCTTGGATTTGAAGACTTAAAATATCACCGATCCTAAAGTAATTTATAGAATATAAACCTATTCAAGATATCAGTAGGTCTCTGTGTGTGGAGGGATGATTTAAGTGTGTGTGTGTTTGTATGTGTGTGCATCTGTAAACTAATAAGCTACTTCCAAAGTTTACATAGAGACACAGAGGACCAAGAATACAAAAAAGTAATTGAAAAAATGAAGCAGTAAGACTTAATGACCACATAAAGCTATATTGAACACAGGAGTATAGCATTGGTACTGAAATAGATGAATCTGTGGTAGAGAGTAGAA
This sequence comes from Uropsilus gracilis, assembly GCA_004024945.1. Lineage (NCBI taxonomy): Eukaryota > Metazoa > Chordata > Mammalia > Eulipotyphla > Talpidae > Uropsilus > Uropsilus gracilis. The sequence continues at coordinate 60,504 of PVHY01005538.1, forward strand.
AGTCTATTTATAGACAAGCACTTGTCTATTCACCTGATTTTGCAAAGGGCACATTTTTGAATAAGGCTGGATTGGTAATACATTTCCAAACAAATAGACTCCCTCATTGATTAGGTTGATTGCTCAATACAGTCTTTTAAGTTAAAAATGTGGATTTTTCAAGTAAAATAAAGCAGAAGATGTTCATTTTATTTAATAAAGAAAGTTTTATGTGTATTGTGGAAGACTTATTGCTGAAGAATAGATTACAAGAACTTTTGCCTCTTTAAATGATATTATGTGATAGCTGTTTATATAATAGCAATACAGTAAATACATTTTTTAACTTTAACATATAGAGCTGGAGACCATTCACCATCTATATTTGTTTTAACCATCTTTGGAGATTAAAACATTCATATTGAGTTTTTTTGATGAATCTGCACAATGAATTGGGAGAAGCAAAACCACAAAATCCTATTAAGATATTCATTGACATAATAAATGTGAAATCTTTATCTGAATCATAGAAAACAGGGATTATATTTCTTTCATCAAAATAATTCCCTTTTCACAGAAAAAATATGTATGAATCACATGCATTTTTTTTCTGGCTAGTGTTTAATTTCATGAACTTGATCATGTATAAATTAAATTAGACGAGTGATCACAATTCAAAGATCAAAGTGTAGTAGGAGAAGAAATACATTTGGTCTATCCTCAGTTGTGATGATTAACATGTAAAAAATCTTTGGTTTCACAAACTGCATAAGAATTCAAACGAATCTCCATCAATCTAGTTAAATAACATGCACCTTAATGTCCATTTATTTGCAACAAACTAACAGATGTCTCAAAAATACATGTAATACTCTCTTGCAAGATTCTTAAGTTTTAGAGACATAAGAGATAAATTGCCTTTAAGATGTTGTCTAAACAGAAATAAAATCTTGGTATCTGACATTTTTATTGTTAGTTTCATTCCTTCTGTCCCATCCCATCCCAGCTCAGGCCATCCCATTCCATCCCATTCCATCTCATCCCATCCCATCCCATCCCCCTCTACTCTGCCTCATTCATTCCATTAAGATTCAATGATCTGTGCCCTTCTTCCGTGCATGTCAGCATTTCAAAAAGGAGTGATCTGCTTTAAGGGAGAATTGTCGGTCAGGGTGGGATGTTGGTGGTTTTCAATGTTTCTGAAATGATTTCATCTTCAACTACCCCACTGACAACAATTATATGATTTCCCATTCAAACTTCTGTTTATTTTATCACAGGTGGGAAACAGACTCCCAGGTTGGGAAGAGAAATTTGTTCCTTGTCAAAACTCATCCATACTCCACACTTTAAACAACCAAGTCAGTCTTAAGAAAACACTGGTATTTCAAAACCCCTTGATGCTTGAGAAAGAGGCTTTAAACATCATTTATTTATTCATTCATTTACTTGTCATCTCTGTACAATATTTGCTGTGTGGCACAGTGCTAGATGTGAGGAAACAATAAAATGCAAGATCACTGACCTCTTCATGATTTTTGGGGTGCTGAGATAATTTCCTTCCATTTATCATTTTTTTTAAAGCTCCTTTGTAGTTTCCCCTAATTATCAACTCTTAAGAATGAATGGAGGCCTAGATTCCAATTCAGAGCAAAGCACATACATTGGGTGAGACTAGCCATATGCCTCAGTTGGCACATATTTCTTTTGTCAAGAAATGATTTGTTATGTCTTCAATAGAGATTTTTAAAAGTAGATGCTGTTTCTATGCTATTTATACAGTTTATTGATGAAAATCAACACAGAGCAGTTGACACTGGGCTTAGGGATACCAGATGATACAGAGTATTTGGAAAAATCCCGCTGAATATTTGTTGCTTACCTGAAATTTATAAGAACTGGGCATTGTTATTTTGTTTCTAAGTCTGGCAGTCTTGTTTGAGCATCATACATTTAATAAAATGGTTGAAGTTCATAATTCATTTTTCAATAGGATCTTTGGGTGGTTTCAACCAACCAGGTTTACACATAAGAAGGATTTGGAGATGCTCTTGTGTCTTAGAGGGTCCTGTGCTGACCTCACCAAAGAGTCATCCAGATCATCACTCAAGATGACCACACTAACAAAAGTTGCTAAATGGAGGTGGACACAGGCATTAAAAAGAATTAATCCGGGAATAAGGGGCCTTTAAGTCTAGAATGGAATTCAGACATGAAATTGATCTGTAGAGGGCATGATGGTGCTTCAGGTGAAGCTCTGGGTTCATGGCATAAACACTCCTTTACATAATGTTTATCTCAGAGACTAAGACAGTTCCAAAAGAACTTCTCTCTTCTCTCACTTGCCAAGAAAGATCTATTTTTAAAAACTCTTATTACAAAAAGAAAAAACCACTATTTAAATATCATGGCAATAATCCCCAAGGAAAGGTAAAGTATTATAAAGAAAATTGTAAGATAAAAAGATTTAGGAAAGAACTCTTAGGGAAAATTCTCTCTTCCCAGCTGAGACTTTCTGAACTTACATACCCAAATAATTCCAAAGAGATGCACTATTCAGTATTTTAAAGTTATTTGTACATGAATATTTTATGGTGATTTTAAAGAACAGATGTTCTCATATTTTTCCCTCTTGCAAATTTTGAAAATAATCCTGAAAATGTCTTTCATATTCCAAGTGCTTAACCTTTGCTCTGAGATAATTGCAGGTAAACATTAGCGGGTATTTCAAGGATGTTCCTAAATCACCTACAATTCATGTTCAATGTTTCTGGCACCTGCTAAAGTCTACCAAAGGTTTGTGTGAAGATATACTCAATACAAATGTCCATTAATATTATTGATAATAGTTGACACCATTTAAAAAACTCCCTTGCTACCTATCTTCACACCAAAATAAAAAGCAGAGAATTGAAATCATCCATGGATGAAAGGATAAAAGAGGGTGCTTGCCAAAGGAAGTGGGAAAGAGAGTTTTCATTCAAACTGAAATGCTACGAAGAGGAAGGGAGTTTGGTTGGTTGAGGGTGGGATCCCAGAGGCAGGATATCAAGAAGAAACTGAAGGAAGGTTGATTTCAGTTTATGGCATGGAAGATAGTCCAAGGAAAAGAGCTCCCACATCTCTGCTCTATAAGGTTGAGGGGACTGAGATATTAGTGGGAAATCATCTGAGTTTGGACCTCAGTTATAGCTGGTAACCTTGGGTAAACTGCTTGATGTATAACCATCCCAATTCAAGTAGCTTCTTCATGGTTGTAGCAGATATAGAATGTCAGAACCCTTGAAGTGATCTTTGTAGAACTTCTAATAAGGGACAGTGAAGAAACAGCCCTTAAATTTCTCTTTCAAATTCTCTCTTAACTGTTGCCTCATGTGCTCAGGTGTATATAATCATGGGGAGGGCGCAACACCACGGGTACTGGTCATGGAGGCCAATGCTGCAAGGACAAAACCCTTGAAAACTTGTTTACACTACACTGTGAAGCGTAGATTCTTAGTCAACTACAAAACACTCTTATGAGTATTAACCTGCATATGAATAAGGCCTGGCTTATTCATATGGACCTTTGTAGACCAAGCACATATAACTAATGTAAGAAAACTGTTTCACCTGGCTTGGCTTTTCCTGAGAACCTGAGCTGGGCCTTTCTGATGAACCCATCAACACACCTGAGCCAAAAAGTGGGCTCTCCCCAAGTTTTTGTGCTGTTGTAGAAGTAAGTTGCCTGACTTCTGGTGGTTACCAGAAAGGGATTTACAGATTTAACAGAGGGTGGCTGCCTGAACTTACTCTGACATTACACCTCTGGCCATCGGTAGATCCATGAAAGGCCATGTACTAAAAGTCATGATCCTCTTTTGAAGGCTTCTTTGGGTCTGCAAAACTTTCCAACAGGAAACAGCACAGAGTTAGACAGAAGGTAGGTTGCATGGGTTGGATGGTGGAAGGCACTTTATATATGGCGGGGCACTGTAGAAGGTGGAGAATGCCCATATACTTTGATATAGTTTAAAAGTACTTCCAATCACATTTATTTATGGTTAGAGTCATTCTTTTTTTTGAGACTAAGTCTCACTATTCTTGCCCATGGAACCGCAGGCTTATGTTGCCCAGATACCACGGACTCAAGCAATCCCTAGCCTCAGCTTCCCAGGTAGCTGGGATTACAGGTGTGTGCCACCAGGCCCAGCTATTTTTTGGGACTAGGTCTCACTGTGTTGCCCTGAGAGGGACTAGAACCGCGATCCCTAGCCCCAGCTGCTTCATAGGCTGAAGCTTACAGGCACGAACCACGGTGCCCAGGTCTATGGTTAGAGCCATTCTGATGAGGCTTAGTATTTCAACTTGTGTAGTTGACCCTCCCAGGTCAGTGTCTTGCCTTGGGAAGAGGGTAGGGTGCCTGGGAAAGTGAAAGACTTTGTTTATATACTCAAAAGTTTATATACTAAAAATCACAAGAGTAAGAATTTATATGTATACATAATCAATTAAAAAATAAAGAGTGACTGTTCTCTCAAATTGCTTGCAGGCATAGTTCAGGATCAACCCCCAACTCTCAATTTGCACTTCTTGAAAAAATACTTATAAAAAATACTTATTCAAAGGCAAGTATTAAAAACATTTTGAACAATTAATCATCATCAACAGTGTGATTATTCTTTAAAAACACTCTTATGATGCCTTCCATTCTCTGCCAGAATGTCAGTATCAGTGTGCATAAAATGGAGATAATAGCTTGGGGCTGGGGGCGCTGGATGAGATAGGTATAAAATGTGCCTCTCACAGTTGCTGTGAATAGTTTCTTAGTAAATATCAGCCTTAGTAGAAGTTACTGCTATTAAATCCATGCTCACACACCTGCTGTTTTGTTCACGCCAATGAGAGGTCGTGACTTTATCCTCCCATTTATTACTCTGGATCCTGACAGTATCATTTTTTGAGGAACCATTTTTCCAGCTGTGAACACAATGAATCCAGAGGGATTGTCAATCCAGTGATCCATTTTTTGGAACTCTACTTGCATGATTTTCCATATTTAATGACATTGTGCCAGCAGGATAAACATACATGCAAGGTTGAATCATCTTTTCTTTCCCCTTGGATCTGGAACCCAAGAAAACAGGTGCAGGAAGCAGGTGGGAACACCAGCGAGCAGGATGCTGCTTATGCCATGCTTATACTGCTCAACGGCCCCACAGGGATGTGGGTGGAGGCAGGAGGGGGCTCTTGGGCTGATGAGGGCTTTACCTCTGTCTTATCCACTGAGCAGGTCTGCAGAGAAGCGGCACCGTGTGGGTGCCTGGAGCAGTTCTCCCAGAAGCCCTTTCAATCAAGACAAGAAAGACACGGTTTCCATGGCAGTGGTTGAGAAAGTTTGGAGGGGAACCATTACTTTGTTGGTTCATTTAGAGATTCAGGATACATGAAGGATGAGGGAATATTGTTTTGAGATTCAGGGCATACCGTTTGGCTATGAAGGGAGAGAAGTAATTACATTTCTGACAAGTGCAGTTTGCTCTTCTGGCTACAGGAGGAGAAGAGAGACCCCAAAGAATCTTGCTTTGAACTCTTTTTGAGAATAGAAGAGTTTTCAAATTGGATGAAATAAATGATATAAAGAGAAGTAAAAAAAGAAAAAAACTTCCAGAGAGGTCAACTGGAAGAACAAAGCGAAAGCACATGAAGACATTCCACAACATGCTTTACAGCGATATATATATATTACAGAAGGCTAAGAAATGCACAAAGAAAATCATTTTTAAAAATCTGTTGGGACTTCGGGTAAAAGATGGTGGTGTAAAGAATCATTTCCAGAAACCAACTAAAGACAGCAACAAATGAAAAATATGTGTGTATGTGAGGGTATCTGGGGGGGAAGGGAGGAGTGGAAGGGTGTATGTAAGTGGGGGAGGGAGAGCTTTTCATTTTCAAGAAAACAGGGAAAAGGTCACAACCTCAAGCCACACACCTACTAAAGTCTGTGAAATCTAGAGGAAAATGAGAGAGGATTAGAGACTACCTTAGTGCTTGAAAGAGATTTCCCTAAATGTGAGGATACTCCCTGAAAGCATTATGATTTGAGTGATGTGGTCCAGGGTGGAGCAGTAACCACATGGATGGGAATCTCCTTGAAGAGAGCCAGTTCATCCCTGAGAACAACTGGGGTGAGAGGTGAAACCCCACAAGTCCAATACCTCCACTGTTTCAGCCATCCTGATCAATAGCAACATTCCCAGACGGGTGAATGGAAAGAGCAGAGGAGAAAGACAGCACTTGCTATTTGCCTGTCATTTGAAAGGTTTTACTGAGAACAACACAGGCCAAAAATTTGAAGGGAAATAAGCATCTAAGTGCAAGAAAATGACAGCTTTGATGAGGGAGGCTTTGAGACAAAAAAAAAAACCAGTTTCAACCTGCCCCCATTTACCTCTTCCCATTACCAAATGAAACTTCAATAATTAGCTGATCTCGTTAAAATTCAGTAAGAATCACAAAAGAACCCACATAACACTTAGGTAAAGATCCTGGAAAGAAAGGAGGTATATAATTTATATGCCTTATATGAGAGGCAAAAGCAGAAGAGACATCTTGATTCTGTTTGAAATATCCAAGATGCTTCACTCTGGTATGTCTGGTGATGCCAAATGAAAGCATTATTTCTGTTGTGGAAAAAAAAAAAAAAAAAAAAAGACTTGGTCGTGGACTAGAGTTAGCCAAGTAAATATTTTCTTGGCAGTGCACAACATCAGTGCAAAATGCCCATTATGCATCAACTATAATTACAACATTCAATTAACATTCTCAAGCGATTATCATTTCTGGCCTAGTGGTGGTTGGGACTTGGGAGATAGGAGCTCTGCCTGATGTCTTTGCTTGGAAACCAATGACTGATATTTGAGTTTGGAGATTTGATGTGGGCAGACTAGTGTAGATGGTATAGGGAAAGTGTGAAATAAGTTCATATTATAACTCATTGCAATTTGTTACCCTATCTTTTCAGTGATTCTACTAAAGTTGAAAGAGAAAAGCACAGTTCTAATCCAATAGACACTTTTGATATAGTTTTATCAATTTGTTTCTGGGTTATGTGGATTAAACCATACTTTTAATCTCCAGTATATAAACTAGTATACTCTACATGTAGGTAGAGAATGTATTAAGTCTCTCCTAATCATAGGAAATGGTGACTTATTGCGTACCTATAATGAGTCATTTGTAATTACTTCTCAAGTTAACAACCATCCTGTGACATTATTTCCATTATACAGAGGAGAAAACAGATACAGAAAGGTCACATTATTGGTCCAACAGAAGATGGGGGAAGAAGGGGCTTCAAAATTTGTAGACAAATCCTAGATCTGAGGCACACAGCAGGGCAGGAAGAGGGAGAGGGGTCAAAACAGAGAGGGAAGAGTAGAGGGTACTATGGGGATGGTTCGTGGCTGCCGTGGTGGTGGGACAATTAGTGGGGACTACACCTGAGGGAAGAAATCAAATGCTGCAAGAAAATAAAATTTAAGGTAAAAAAAAGGATTTTTTTTTTTTAAGAAAGCTGAGGTTCAAAACCAGTGATGAAAGACTAAGCCAGTTAGCATGGAAAGGGTACTGAGATTCCTCGGGCAGAAATTTTTCTTCAAAGAAACCCACCTACTTAAAAACATTGATGAAGTTTGAGACAAAATCTGAGCAGATGTTTATAATCTAGTGCAAAATACCATGAAGTGGTTGGAGGAATATGATAACGGGGAAAGACGCTTTCCACTTGCAAATAATGACAAGGATTTTCTGCCTGATGTGACCAATGTGTTGTACGTAGTCTGATTGGGGGCAGGGGGAAGGGCTGATTGAGAAGATGTGATCACATCCATAAGCATCACCTGGCTTAGTTCCGTGGAACCTCTAGATATTCGTAAGAGCAACCAAGCACACCCTTCTGCCTCACGTCAATCTGCATATGAGGAGGGTGCCATTTTTCATCAGCTTCTGAGGCCAGCTGTGCTGGCTCCAGAGGTTGCAGAGCAAGAGCTGGAATCTTCTTTGGAACTCAGCACTTCATGTAGGGAGGCCAGCTGTTTGCTGTGCTGTTGCTGGGGACACTGAGATGAATCCAACAGTTTTGTCTCCCAGGAATCCCTTTTTTTTTTTTTTTTTTTGTGGGATGCAAGGTAAACTGAACAAGACAGGGGTCAGGGAGGCCCCCGGGGGCAGTGCAAATCAAAAGTCTCCTTGTAAAGGGGGAAAAGGCCTTGGAAAAAAATGACACTGAGCTATACTTTAAGGTTGACAGTGATTGTTAACCCAAAGGGAGGGCAGCTCTGAAAGCAGGCTCCAGAGGGAGGCAAGAGTAGATGGGACAGTGGTCAGAAATACTTGGTAAAGGGGATAAGACTGGATATATACCCACACCTAGGTACATCCCTAGGGGCACACTTCCAGCTCTATGAGGAACATTTCCTCAGAGGTGTCACAGGTACCTGAACAGAATAGAGGGTGGGATTGTATTTCACCCTGATTTAGAAGGTTCCAGTATAAGGGTATAATTCCATGCACACTGATGGTATTTCTTCTCTTTATGGCAAGACACTCCCTTCTGAGAGATGATTTGACCTTGTACTTGTAGCTACATGGTGGATTTGATTATGCTCCCCCTCAGGGTCTTGAACAATAAAACCAGAAAGCAAAGCAGTCGTGCCAGTATGGCTAGTCCTCACCAAGCCTCAGTTTCCCATCTGTAAATGAGAAGATGTAACATTTCCCCCATCGTGCATGGCTGCCTAGCACAGGGTCTGGCATCTAGCTTATAAGCCCAGCAACTGTAAATGGAATTATTATTTTTTGAAGTTTTTCCTATTCCAAATCCACTATTTCTTTCCCTAATCAACAATGACCTCTTTTAGGGGAATGAACCAGCAGGGAAGCAAAAACATTTAAATTTTATTTGTGCAACATCTTAACATTAGTCAGTTTCACTCTCTTTGTGTCTTTGTCTCAGGCTGTCTCACTCCACAGGTTGTTGTTCCTTCTGTTTGAAACACTTCCTTGTTATTCAATACACTCAACCATCAATGCTTGACTGAACTGTCACCTCTGCCTCTGTGTCTACTCTGTGTCTCCCTCTGGGAACACTTCTTCCCTGAAGTAACTTCATCCCAGATCCCAGCTTTCTGGATATGCACCTCTCTTGAAAGACTGTGAGCTGCTGAAAGGCAGGAATTGTGGTTTATTTCTTTTTACCTAGCTCCTAGTATGTAAACCTGAAAAGTGTTTGTTGAAGATTGTCTTAAAGCGGAGTTCATGGAATATTGGAGGGAAATGCTTTGAAACTGAAATTGGGTAGCAGACAAAGCAGAAAACTTAAACTTTCAAATGGGAGCAGTTGGCCCTTTAAATTCACTCACTCATCAGGTTCGTCCTAGCCTGAGCCAGCAGTAGCAAGACCACACTATCTTTAAAAGGGGCAAGAACATATTTACTTACTAAAAGACAACATAGATGAATTACTAAGGGTACCAGGGACCCCATTAGTAATCTTACTGCACAGTTCAGTCCTTAGTCCAAAAAACTGCATGTGGATCCCTCAGCTATGTGCGTCCACAAAATAGTGGCTGCTCCACCTTTACGTCGAATGAAAAAACCAAGATGGTGCCATCGACCCTCTTCCAAAGGCACAGATATTCACTTCAAGCCAAAGAAACCAAGATAGCAACATCAATCCTCCTTCAAAAGCAGGAGATTCAAATCCAATGAAGAAACCAAGATGGCATTGTTGATCCTCCCCCAAAAGTCACAGCTCCAACATTCTTTCAGTTTCAACTCTAAAGTGGCCAAAAACCAGCAAGACTCACTTGATACAGCAGCAGCAACTGCTTCAGATATCTCATAATGAAAACAGCCACAGTCCAAGTTCCTCAGGTCTTCAGACAATTCCCAAGCTTCACAGTTTCAAGGTTAAAACTAGTTTTCAAGTACCATGTTTACTAAACAGCTTACACAGGTCATAAATTTCTCCAAAATGGTTTCCCAGGCTCCTCACCAGCCCAGGTTGGGGATAGAAGCCCACAGCATGACTTCCTTCCCTGCCCTGCTGCCACATATGGCAGCAGCAGCTCTGAGGCCTCCAGCCTCCTGCTGCTCCTCTGCTCTCTCTTTTCCAACTTTCCCCTTTACAGCTGCACTCCTTCTTAAACCCCCTCTCTCTGTCCCTCTCATGAGAAAGCTTGACTTCCCTTCTCCAAGTCTCTGTCCATCAGGGCACAATGGCTGCTATATTAATGCAGCATTACCATGCTGGGGTCAAGACACCCAATTTCACCACAGCACCCCTATCAAAACTAGTCTTGAGTCACTGTGCATGTGCATGCGAGAGACAGAGAGAGAGAGAGAGAATTTCTAAAATTAGATTAAACTCTCATGATTACCCTCCCAACTTGCCTGTCTGGCAGCATTCCGGGCTCTGATACAAAGGTAAGGAAGAGAGTAAGTCTCTGCTCTCACATCAAATGGCACAGAGCACCAGCCAGGTATTCATAAGGCAGAACCTGGATGTTGCAGCCACTCTGGAGGGCTGTCACCTGATATCTGTATCAGGTCAGCTGTAGCTGAGCTCTGATGCCTGTATTATGGAGAGTTGGTGTCGGACTGGGGAACTACAAAGGTGCTGAATTTGAGTCCCTACAGCAGGTGTAGAAATCACTCTAAGAAGGACGGCACTGTACCAGCTGCAAGGAGACACAGGTTTTCGGGTGGGATTTGCTAACAAGGGCCCCATAACTGAGCAAATAGCTTCCCTTCCTTTGAGAGAGGTTTTTGGGTTTTTGTAAGTTTCTACTTACACAAAAAATCTGGGGGTAAGATAAGCTCTGAGGATCCTTCCAGGAAGCTTGTGTCTAAGCTTGAAGCAGGCCCTGAAATCAATCAGCAGGAGCACTTTGATTGGAAAGACACCTCCTGGTCCACAAATTGGGCCTCCCCTCTAACCAGATGTTTGATTGTCATTGCACCAATATGGCCGTGGCACCTGAGTTAGAGACCCAGTATATTGCCTCTGAGCTGTCAGAAACCTCTGTTGCCCTTGGCCCAAGCCGCCTTAATGGCTAAATGAAGGGCCATGCATTAGACCAATAAAGTGACCTCAAGAAAGAGGAGGCAGAATTCTGAGCACAGGGAGGTGAGTCTGTTTATTTGTTTCCTAGTTCTAATTAGAGAAAGGAAAAGTGTCAGGAGTCTTTAGTGATTCACATCTTAATAGCCTGGTTATAATTTATTAATCCCTTTCATCAAATTTTCAGCATCTCTTTCCCTGGGAGTCTAAGACTGACTCAAATGTATTTATTGTTTCTAGGTGGGGTGTCATTAAATATTTGGCATCTCCTAACACTAGTTGAGAAACTTGATTATATTCCAGGTGAAGGCACACAGTTTCTGAAGTGAAAGGCAAGAACCGATAGAACACCAGGTGGCATGAGTGATGTAGATGAGGTGCAGATGGACGTAGTTACTCAGAGGCTAAACTGTCTGAACCAGACTGGGTGCTGCTGGATGCACGAAGACCATGAAGAAACATCTGGGTTCATTCTGAGAGCTGCTACATCTATGAATACAATGAAGGAAAGACACACCCCAGGAAAAGAATGCTTTCCTAAGATCTGGCACCATCGGCTTCAAGTCCCCTTCCTATCACACCTACAAAATTAATGGGAGAAGAGAGTGATCTCAGAAGCTTGAGCAGTCCCAGGTCCTTCTTAGTCCATGAGAGTTAAAGTTCTCAACCATTCAAACAAACAGGAACGGATCCCATAGCACCTGCCATGCAGATGGAAGCATTTTTGAAATTCTCTATTCTTCCTGTTGAGTGCTCTTGTTGGTACAGAAAGGTCAAACTACTGGGGTGTGTGGGGGTGCTCTCTGTTCTGAATGATGGGCAAAATCCCAAATCAGTGATGGTTCTCATTATTGCTAAACCTAAAATCTTTATCAACAGGAGGCCCTTTGCACCTGTTTTCAATGCCTGAAATTTTTAAGGGTTTACAATCCTTTTACCATCATCTTAGCAACCTGGTAGAATAACCCCCAGTCCCATGTCAGAAAACGTCTGCTTATGGTACAGTGTGTGAGTGGGTGTGTGAGCTTTCATCTTTGGAAGTTGGAGCCACAGCCAATGTGCCCTCATATTGTAATCATCTTTCTTTCATATCTTCAGTGATATGGTCTTGGCCCAGAATAAGTGAGTGTGAGCAGGTTCCACATTGGTGCTTCTTGAGGCCTCTCCTCCAGCATTAGGTTTGCAGCCATGAGCAGAGAGCTGAGCATGCTCACCTCCACGTGACCTGCTAGGCAGCCATTCATCTCCCCTATTCTGATTTCTTCTAGATATATTCTCAGTCACTTGGCATAACCCAGTTCACCAGGCAGGTTTATATGGTGTATGTGGAAGAATGAAGTAATCCCTCTAAAAATAAAATATCTTTGATAAATGCTAAATACACCTTTGTATTTGCCTACATCCTTGTTAATGCTAAAGCAGACAAGAAGTCAGGCCAACTGGCACACACCAGATTTTTTTGAACAAACCTGAATGGAGAGTCATCTTCGTCAACATTCTCCAGGAGAAATGTGCCATCTCAGCCCCACATTTACATAATGTCCAAACAGTCACATCTCAGTTTCAGTGCTGCTTTGCCTTGTGACTGCAGCCTAATATTTAGACCAGAAGCAGACCAAGTGGCTTTTTCTCCCCAAGGAGAAACCTACTGGTGGGTGACCATCCCATCCTCTTGCCAATTGTAATATAACCACCCTTATCACCAACTGTAAGGGAAGTAGACATCAGGTTCACCAATAGGTGAGCACAGGTTTTTCTTTTTTTTTTTTTTTTTGGAACTAGGTCTCGCTATGGGCCCCAGGTGGGACTCGAACCGTGATCCCTAGCCCCGGCTGCTTCATAGGCTGAAGCTTACAGGCACGAACCACCATGCCCAGCCTACAGGTTCTTTATTACACAGGGTATTGGTTCTAGCAGTTACACAGACATACCAGGTAGGGCAAGCTAAGGGGGCTGGGAGGCAGGTAAGTACCCCACCCCAAGCCTCCAGGAATCTTTATACTCTTTCTTTGAGCTCTTTCTGGCATTCTCTCACACTCTTGCCTATGCTTGTGCATGTACTCTCTCTCACTCTCTCTTCCTCTTTGCCCTTTCTCTCTCAGGTCAAGGTGTGCACACTTACACATGTGCACACCCATTGAACTACACAGTCATGGAGATGACGCAATACCCCAGGTGCTAATGAAGGGAAACTTGACTAACTCACTTACCCTACAACATGTTTGAGTTTCCTTCTTTGCAGCAAAGGGGGATTGATTAAAATGGGGATAAACAATTGTAACTCGACAGCCTGGTGGCAAATGTGGGTGTTTCTGTTGCAATTGTGATTTTCTGCTCTTGGTTGTTGATTATATCTTCAGCTTATTAGTTGTATGGTTAATAGAAGAGAATTTTCTGCTTAGTGTAGAGAATGGTGTAGGGTAAATGAGTTGGCCAGGCTTTCCCCTCCATGAGCCACTATGACCAGTACCTGTGGTATTGCACCTGCCCCATGATTTTGTACATACCCGGGCCCAATGAACATGCACATGTATGAGTGGGCTCACGTGGGCCTAGGAGGAGAGGCTAAAAGGGCAGCATCACCCTAGGGTGGGGGAACATGTGAACAAAGCATGCTGAGAGGAGACCACAGGATGAGAGAGCATGAGAGCATGAGAGAATGAGAGACCAGAGAGACCAGAGAAACCAGAGAAAGAGCATGAAGATTCCTGGGACTTGGGGGGCTATATTCCCAGCCCCCTGGGCCCTGGCCCTATCCTGCCTGGTGTGTCTGTGTAGCTGTTAGAACCAATAAAGAAGCTACCAAGAGCCTGATGCTTGTACTGTAAATGGTTTCATGAACAGGACCGTTACATTACAGGAAGGTAGTCTGAAAGGGTGTGAACCTCCCATCTCAATGGTCCCCTGTGGGACTGAGTGGGACACAGGAGTAGTAACAAGGGCTAGAGAAAGTATATTGCCAAAATAAAGCTAGGACTGTTCTGATTTTCTGTCTTGGAGGGAACAGTTACACATCTGGTGGGTTGGGTCAGTGACCCCAGTTAATTGGATATTAACCGGTGATAAATAAGACTAGCCTCTGGAGGTGCACAAAGCCTCACCTCTAGTGGAGATGAAGATCAGGACTTGTGTGGATGATAGTTTATGCAAGACTATAGGAAGATTAAAAGTTCTAGTGTCCAAGTAGTAGGTGCCACTTAGATCCTCCTTCCTTTGCATTTTAGTTTTTAAGGATCCTACTTTGGGTCTTTTCATCTCCTTTGTGAGGAGTGCCTCAGAAGTTACTATTTGCCTGCAAAGGTCCATGGAAACTAAAGTGTGGCATGCAGCTGAAAAAAGTGGATCCCCTAAGCTTTAGGGATTGACCAGCATCCCCTATTCCAATGTTAGGGCAGAGCCTGAAGAAAGGTTACCTGGAGTGCCCATTACCCTGCTTCTGGTCAGAGTGCCAACTCAGAAGTCAAATAGAATTCCTAGCTTCCACACTAGCTAGTTGACATCCTATAGAATTTGGGACCATGGTTATTAGTGAAGGTGTGGACATCTACCTGACTTTGTCCACCTTTCAATGCTCCTATATGCCCACAGCAAGAAGCTGTGCAAGAGGGGGAGGTCCTGATTCTGGCTTCTTCTTGACAAAACTAACCATGATCATCTTTAGTGTACAAGTGCCACATGGCTTAGGTGTAGAAGAACAAGAACTGACTCTTCTCCACCAACTCTTCTTCCAGAAGCACCTCTGGTGTAGGGCATCAAGACACCTGCTTTGCAGCTCTGCCTCTGCCACCTTCTGTGGGATGCCAGGAAGGCTCTCTCCCAGTTCACTGCCTACTCTAACACATGTCTGCTCCCATAGGCCTTCACCAGACTTCCTATCTAGTGATTTGCTACATTAACCACTGCTAGTATTTTGATTGAGGAGTTGAGTATTTTAATCTCCTTTGAAAATAAGAAAAAGCATCAATTCAGGAATTCAAGTTTGTAGCCAATGAACTTTCCACCCCCGTTTTGAGAAACAATCCACAGAATCCCAAGGAAACCAGGTCCAGGACATCCCTAGGGAGGATTCTGCGTGTGCATAGCTTATTTTGTCTTAAAACTCTGTGACGTCCATCCTCCCCCCCCCCCCAGTGAAGTCAGTGAGTCCTCGTAGAATTTTAGGCAAATTAATTTGATCTTCTCCCCAGATGTTTTGATCACAGAAGAGCCACATATGTGCACACATTCCTAGATATTTTTAGATTTTTACAGGCTCCAGAGTTCTAACTGCTTTTTCACTTTGTGCTCTGTGGCCACTGCCAGAAGCCAAGGCTGTGTGGCCAGGGCTGAGGGAAGGGGCCTGGCACAGTGCACCCCAAAGCAGCCCCAACAGTATTTCGCCCAGAAATCATGGGGAGCCATTATGGAGGCTGCAGGCTTCAGTTCCCCAGGGTGTCTCTGGTCACCAAGAGGAAATAAACTGTTGCCATTTGAGAATTAAAGGTTACAAGGACTCTCCTTGGGAGAGTTGTGGCTGCCAAAACCTCAGCCCCCAGAAAAGAAGCAAAAGTCTTGATTAACAGATAGCAAGGTAGAGTGGAGAGACATTAGGCAAGCCATCAGGAGATGTACTTCGGACTGGCTGTGACCACTTAGCTCTCTCTGCGGGGCCTCAGTCTCCCCATGTTATATATCACACATATAGCACAGGGGTCTGCAAAATATGGCCTGCAAGCTGGCTGCCTGTTTTTGTAAATAAAGTCATACCGGGACAAGACTAGTTGCACGTGTTCATATATTAGCTGTGACTGAGCTTCTGTGTAATTGTCTATAGTTGCCACAGACACTGCTTGCAGGCCCTTTAAGAAAACTGCTGACTCCTGATGAAGCAGGGCCTACATTCACCATCCCAGGGTGTGCCAAGGGCATCTTACTGCCAGCAAACAGGCATGCTCCTCCTTTCTCTTGAGGGAAGATGAAAGAAGGTAATGCTTTCCAGAAATGGCCCTTAGCCAATGATGGATGGAAGCTGGGGGTAGCTGTGTAGCTTCCTCACTTTACAGGTGGGAAAATCCTGAAATGTGTTTCCTGTCGGCCACTGGGGACTTCCTGTAGCGTTCTGCCCCTTACCCCCACCCCCTCCCATGCCCAGAGCAATAGCCTCCTCATCACCACAGGCAATGAACTTCCTGCCCTTCCGGCATCTGCTCCCCATCTTCCTGTGTTCCATTCCCCCCCCCAAAACCTATTGCACACAAATCTTTGATTCAGGGTGTGCATCTAGTGCATTTCTTTAGTCGCTTGACTGGCATCTCTCCTATACAAAGTTGCCCGTTGACTTGAGGGCTTAATTGAAATGCCCAAGGGCAGGACAGATGTGGAGTAGAGGCACTAGGTGCTGGGAGATCTGTCCAGAAGTGCAGGGGGTTTGGAGCGCACCTCGACCCCATGGCAGAAACTGACTGGTATGGCATGCTTGCTCTGCTCTTCGGAGCTCTGAGATGTGTGGCTTCTCCCTCAAGCCTTCCAGGGAATTTCTGTACGCTGCAGGAGCAAGCCTGCCAAGAGAGCTCCTGTGTTTCTCGGGTGCCTGGATGAGCAGATGTGTGGTGGTTACCTGTGTGATAAACAGCATCTTCCATTGTCTCGCATCCCAGCTGTATCCTAACCCTCACCACACTGCGTTTACCTCTCAAGTCAAGTGCCAGTGCTACCTTCCTGCCATGGGTGCTGCTTTCAGAGGACCTCACCTAGGCACAGAGTTGACTTAAATATCTCCAAGGACTTTTCAACCCTGACATATTAAACCTGCACTAAATTCCATTTTCATATACCTAGGGATGAAGAAACAATTGCATAGAATATTGTATATCTGCTGTATTGAACCCAGAGAACTATCTAATTCTCTAGAGATTAATTTCTGAGGTATGCCAGGGGACTTGCTTGTTACAGTTCAGATCAAACCAATGGAGCATGCAAGAGTAATAATACTAGTAATAGGTTAACTTCTACATATTAGACCTCGAGTTAAGTACTTAAGGGCATTGGGCATTTGATCCTCATTTGAATGTTATTGAATTCTATTATTATCCTCATTTTATAAGAGGAAGAAGAAGTTTAGAGAGGGTAGACCACTTATTGGAAGTTGCACACTGTGTAACCAAGCCAGGATGTGAAAATAGCTCTGACAGATTCCAAAGAGTCTGTCAAAATTATATGCTTGACTCTGACATAAACCAATATAATACCTTTTCAAAAATTTTTCTTGGAATAGATAACTTCACCAGTGAAGATATATAGGTGACACAAACAAGAATATGATGACCAGAGGTGAAGGGGGTGGGAAAATCAGGAAAAGGGGCTCCTTTTATGGTGGTGATAGACTTTTGGTGGTAATCACAGTGCAGTCTACACAAATATCAAGTTATATTGCCATATACCTAAGGGGAGAGAAAAAAGGAAGGAACACAATTTGCTAGAATTAAAAAAAAATGCTCATCATCACAAATTATTAGGAAAATGCAAGTTGAAACCATAATAAGATACTACACCCTCTAGTTGTTTTGTCAATGGAAAGAAATCAGACGCAGGGAGGAATGAGCTGACTGACCTTGGCGGACTCAGAATCATGCAGCCCAAGAGTATAAGAGACTGGAAGGCAGTGCCTGGCGATTTGGGGACAGTGCCTTTTCCTTTGGAGCCTCAGCATCCTCACCTGTGAAATGGGACTATATCTTGTCACCTTGATCTCCCCATGAAGTTCATTTGAGGAAAAGTAGGTGGCCTTGGTTTCCAATATGAAGGGACAAATTTCCTGCTGTGCACCTGGTGACCATACTTGATCCACCCCCCCCCCCCCACTGGGGGGTGGAGGTCCTGGTAGTGAAGATCCCACCTCTAGAATCCACATAGGCCATGTCCATTTGCACTCTTAACTAATGGCTTCTCTGGCTTTTCCCCCCAGAATTCTGTTGGGCAGCCCCTCAGGACTCAATCCTGCCTCTGCTTTACTCTGGCTTTTCATGGCCCAGCAGCCCCCACATCTCTCTCCACATTTTCTCTGGCTCCCCACATAGCCTATGTCACTTAGGGACAAGGGGCAACACCTGCATCTTCATCCCAAGAGCAAGGAGAGAGCAGCTTCCCATGTTCAAGGTCATCAAGCCCAAGGCAGATCCGACCATCAAGGGGCTTGCAGTCTGGTGGAGGGGAAAGGAACAGACATGCAGTTGGAGGTATGAGTACCTACCTGTGTGCTGTATGGTGAAGGTGCCACAGTCTACCCCAGGGATGTGAGGGTATAGGGTATCAACAAGATGAGGCATTTTAGAAGAGGACATGGTTCACCTGAACCCAGAAGAGGACCTGTTGGGTGGAGGTAGGTGGAGAGCTTTCCAGACGGAGGACTTGGAATACCCTGGTCTTGGGCAAAGGCCTCGTGCCTGGGACACTGGGAGTGATACCACCTAGGAGGAAGTGTGGCTGAGGGGCTTGGCCTAGAATCTGAGGACATCAAGTATTCCAAGCCTGGAGTGACTGGAGCGGCTGACTATGTGTGGTGGAGGGCCACTCGTGGGAACATACTCAAGGCCCCCCCAAGGAAGCTGGCTTTCTCTAGGGAAGCATTACTCAGCCATACACTATTGGCACTTGGGACCGGATAATCCTTTGTTCTGGGTAACTATCCTGTGCCTGGTAGTAGCGCCTGCTCCCTGGCCTTTCTCTACCCACTAGGTGCCAGTAGCAGTCCCACTATCATGGCCAAAACTGTCCTCAGACATTGCTCCTGGAGTGGCAAAACTGCCCTCAGCTGAGAACCAACCAGTGCTCCAGAATTCCCTTTTTTTAAGCATGTCTGCATATGCCTTCCTTCTTCTTCCTGCACTAAGATTTGCTAACATCTGGCTTCTAGCCTTTCCACGAGGCCCATGGCTGGATGGAGTCCTTGGTACCTCATATCAGCACCTTTGGCTCCAGCTCCCTGCTCACAGGGGGCTCTGACTGGGCTTGGCTGTGAGGAGCCAGCTGCCCACAGCTCCAACCACCTCCGCCTCAGGCCATCAGGGCACCTAATCCCTGGCGGGGCACATCACATGGTATCGAGGAGATTCCTGGATAGTGTCCCACCTCGAGGTCAGCCATGATCAGAACTGTCCAAGCCTGTCGGCCATGCACCCTATGTCCCTCAACCCTGTTGTTTGCCAAGTTTATGGCTCGGAGGGACAAGTCAGCTCAGGAAGCCTGCCAGAGAGAGGACTCCAGGCTGGGGACAGAGGACAGGTGGTAGCAGCTGGAGGCCATGTGACTGCTGGAGGCTGTGTGTGTCACAGGGCAGAGCTGGGTTCCTGGCTCATCCCAGGGATCCATTTGAGAAGGTCTCACATGACTTCTCCATGGGAGCCTACATGTCTGGGGGCAGGAGGGGAGGTGAATGAGGAGAAGTTATAGTAGAATCTGGGCTGGAAATATAAAATACGCTTGTGAATCACAGCAGCTATTTATTTTTTTTCTTAAGTTTTTAAATTTTTTTCATTATATATATATATATATATATATATATATGTACGTATTACATTGTTGTGTACCCCGAGGTTCTCCCATCAACTTGTCACCTGTGAACCATCTTTACACAGCAGCTATTTATCACATGACCCCATTGGCTTTGTCAATGCAAAGGCTTCAGGCACGGAAAATGTATCTTATTTATAGCAACTGATAATAGCTCTGGGAGGGGAGGAGGAGACCTAGAACCAGCTGCACCACCTGCTTCATCTCCCCAAATATTAACAAAGCCAGAGTACAAAACAAGCCCCAACTCTAGCACTTTGCAAGTGCTCATTCCTATCATAAAGCCATCCTTTCCCATTTCCCAATGAGAGAACCAAGGCCCTCAGTGAGTCCTCCAAGTTTGCTTTTCTTCCTTCCTTGGGGTTTCCCCACTTCATCAGTTCTTGGTTTTGTTTGGTATTCAGCTACCATAAGCTTCCTCTACCTCACTGTCACTCCAAACGGCACACACTGGCACACAGTGGCAGGTCCTTCCTGGTGACAGCATGAGGGGAGGCTCCTCAAGTCACCCTGCCTTCAGGGGATAGGCCTTCATGCTGCTGGAGTCCCTAATCCCTGGAAGAAGGGATCATGAACACAAGAGTTTGGATGCTAGGCTCTAGGGCTGCCAGGGTGTCAGTGGGCCTGGCAGGCCTCCCAGTGCTCTGGAGGCTCCTTCCCGTCAGGAATGAGAGGAAAGCCCGAGGGCACCTCCAGCAGCCCCACCTCATGGACCCTGTGGGCCAGGACCTTTATTTAGTTGCACCAAAATACCACAGGCCTGGACCAGGACTCTCTGAAGCGGTGTCCTTAGCATGGAGAGGACAAAAGCTCGTGAGCATGCTCTGTCCCTCCCTCCGGGAAGAGAGCCACCTGCCTCGTGCTTAATGTGTCAGCTCCAGGGCTTTTGCTTTCCTAGCAACACTTTATTACTCATTACTCAAGTCAGGTATGTTCGATGGAGGATATTTGGTAACTTCAGAAACGTGTCAGGAAATTAAACCTCACTTATCCTCTCACCGAACGAGAGCTAACCACGACTAAAACTCCTGCATGTAGCTTTCTCTGTAAGAGAATCTCTGAGTCAGAATTCTCATGTACAGAGTTCTAAAAGTGAAACTGACTAATGATTGATAGACTTTAAAAAAAAATTGAGCCACAACATTCATAGTAAGGGGCACAAACGCTCAAGGATACAGCTCGGTTCATTGTTGCCTGTTACTGCACCCTTGAGAACATCTATGAGATCAACACAGAACAGCCGGGCATCCCAGAAAACTCCCTCATGAGCTTTCTCAGTCACTCACTCCCCTCCACTTTAAAAAGTAGCTGGTGTTCTGCCACCCATCCTTCCAGGTTAGACCAGCCTCTTCTCGAGAGGATCCAATAGGTGGATTCACACAGGGTGTACCCCTTTGCGCTTGGTTTTGCACACGCGATCCATAGCTGCTACCACAAGACCTGGCCAAGGCAAAGCACTCCACACAGGCATGTTAAACAAAGTTGGGGGCCTGGTGGGTAGCTGAATGAATGAGTTAGTGAACAAATGCCTAGGCTTTAGTTATGTGGTAGATGGTTTCTGTGGGAAGCAAGGAGACAGTAGCACAGCTCATGTAATAGTCCAGTAGAAGGAGATGACCCTGACTAGCGGGGAGGTGGGGAGCAAGTCATAGATGCCTGTCTGGCTGGTGCTCACGAGGAGTGTGTTAGTAGCTGGACTCAAGGGCATTTTTAGAAACCCCATCAGAGCAACCACTTGACACAGTGGCTGCCTCACTGTCTCCGTGTCCCAAGGCTGTTTGGAGATCCCTGCCTCCCTGGGTCCAGCCCCTCTGCCAGGAGCCACTCCCCTCTCCTATCTGGTTATGCAGGTGGGAGTGCTGCTGGGCAGTAGCTTGGGGTGATGAGTAAGCATGTGCAGGTGTCTCCGGGAAACTCTAGCACTTGCTCATGGTGACATGGGTACTGGGATCCTGTACCCTAAGAGAGAGGGGCTTACTGTCCAGGGTCAGAGTCACAGGACACAGTTCAAAGTTATGCAGCCCCTTTATTATCTATCTATCTATCTATCTATCTATCTATCTATCTATCTATCTATCTATCTATCTATCTGTCTGTCTGTCTGTCTGTCTGTCTGTCTGTCTGTCTGTCTGTCTGTCTGTCTGTCT